>JAQFZP010001316.1:0-20381 GCA_034695745.1 Geophilus truncorum | reverse complement strand
TTTAAATTTTTTTTTTTTTTTTTTTTTTTTACAGATTGTAAGGAATGTATGGAAAGTCAATATCGTTGCCGTAAGTATTTTTATTTTATGGTAATATTTTGCTGAAAATAATTTTTGAAAAATAATATTTTTTTTTTTTTTAACATTTATTTTTCAGATGGCACAGGTATAAATCCTGACATGTTGAAAAGCTTGATACCAATGTTCGAATGCTACAGGTGTGTAAACATTTGAAATATTAACAATATTTATTAACAGAAGTGCAGTAAATAAAGGTAGAAATATGGCACATCCTCAGCTCTTTGCAAAACTCAATCATTCGTTTGTGGCGACTCGCCAAATTGCTTCGACTAATTGCAGGTACTAAACTACTTGCGGCAAGACCACCTTACAGACCTTTGAGGTCGTCTTGCTCACGGTTGTACATTCCCTAGTGACAAAACCCAATACTACTAATCTGGAATTTGCGTTATCTGGCTCATTTTGCGTCATAACTTATATTGCATTTGCGCAAGTGCAGTTTGATCGTGAGTTTATTTTTGCGACAAAAAATGGTTACACTTCTTACAGAGTTCTGACTTGTGAGTAACAAGGTGTTTATTTTCAATATGTGTCATACTTTTGTCTTTATTTACATCTGTTCTGTTATTAACTTGTTTAATTCTTTTATTAGAGAAGATAGATTTGAAATTAACATAAAGACAATTCAAGGAATTGTGAAACTTGATGTTCATCCTACAGATTTAATTCAAAGCATCAAACTGAAGCTACAGTTAATTCACGGAGTAACATACAACAAGCAAATCATTATACATAATGAAAAAATATTGCAAGATGAAGATAAATTACAGGATTACAACCTATTGGAAGGCAGCCGATTGAAAATGGTTTACTCCTTGGAAGAGAACGGCTTCAAAATCACATTTCAGAGAGTTTATGGAAGAACATTTTGTCTTTGTATCAAACAAGACGCTACAATAAAAGATGTGAAAGTATAAGGATTGAATTGAAGAAGAGGAAGGAATACCAGTAGACAAACAACGGCTATTCCTTGATGATGGTACGGCATTGAGTGACGAATCCAAAATCAATGACTATGATTTTGGCAATAAAATTGTCAAAGTAGCAGTAGCATTGACTCAAGAAGAAATGAAGAAAATTATGGTTAGGAATATAAATGGGAAATTGATGTACCGGTACTTAGTAATTGGAAACCACGAAACAGTTAGAGATTTGAAACGTCAAATTTCAATCATGGAAAAGGTTCCTCGTGACGTGATGAAAATTAGATTAGGTAGTGAATTACTAAAAGGTGACCGTATGATTTCTGATTGCAAAATCGATGATTGCACAATATTATTTCAGACCATTAAAATAAAGGATGGGTGTGATTTCACGGTTGCGGTGAGTGTACGTACTGCAATTGGTGAAGTCATTTCACTTGATTTTATTTCTTTTAACACTGTAATCTGGCGCATTAAAGAAATAGTTTACGAAAAACGTGGATTTCAAAGTCGCAGGCAGATAATATTTTTCTCTGATAAAATGCTAGATGAATTTTGTGCTCTGAAGCATTTAGTTACGCCACAAGCGAAACATCCTCCGATTGTGTTGGATGTTCAAATTTTAGATTCAGATTACCTTTCAGGTTAAACACATGTCTGTTACTGTATCAGTGTAGTGGGAATTCAATAAAAACTTATTTGTTACTTACCGGTATTAAGTTTTTATTTTTTAATTTATTGAAAATTTATTACAGCTTAGTGTTGCGAGCGATACCAGGACTTCCACCACAGCGTGTCGAAATATTTTGCGCTCGAAATATTTCGTGTCGAAAAAAATCACGGCGAAATAAATCTGGGACATTAGGACTTAAGAGTAAAGAGCGAAGCCGCTAGATTTGGAAGAGTGCGTTTGAAGCTATTGTATAACTGAAATAACCATTGTGGATTAGGATATCACTAAAACCCACAATGAATAATTATTAATACCCTTTGTAGACGTTGTCTGTGATTTCTATAATCTGGACATACAGTATTTTGACTGACCCAAGTGGTGTTTGGATTAGAAAAACATGCATTTTTACCTGCAAATTGTGATTTAATTAAACATACATTCAGTTCCAGTTTTGCAAGTGACCATGAATCGTGTTTCCTATTCAACACAAATTAATTTCTTCTTTCTGGTATACAGCTATAGTTTATGCGGTTTCAACTGCATTTCTCTAACAATTAAATACCGTATCCTTTATAAAAAAAAATAAATATTTTTTTAACAAACACCCAGAAGTTAACTAAAACTACATTTTTCTGTATGATAAGGTTTAGATATTTCGTGTATAGTATCATAATTTTTCTTTATTAATTTTTCCATAATTTCTATCGTATTGCGCTCAATGGCCAATACAGTGCTTAATAAAAATCTTTCATAGTGTCACGAGATGTACTTTCCTCTTCTGCTGATTTAGCTTTGCCAGTTTTAGGTTTTGCTCCAGGTGATTTCTTACGACCTGCAACTTTACGCGATTGTAGCGTAGTTGCGTTGACACTTAGATCGGTGGTGTTAGACTGAAAAATAATTTCAATTTAAATAAAGTTTTATTCAACCTGACATCATTTTACATCTACGAGGAAAAACTTACCGCAGGAGTTGTTTCATTTAGTTGTAATTCTTCAAAGCATTCTCTTGCATCATTTTCTGTCTTCTTTTTACAGCAAACTGTTTAAATTAAGTGATCAAAATTGCAAGAAATTTTTTTTTTTTTTTTTTGGGGGTTTATTTTTGTTTTTTACTGTCAAGCATAGGTCTCGGTTTTTTCGGTGGAGGTTTTTTCGGCTCTGGACCAGCTGCATTAATGGTAACTATAATGACTATCAGTAATATAGATATCCATAAAACCATTAATGAGATGACGAGAATTTTATCTTTGCCTTTAGATGAGCTGGTGTTTATAAAGTTTATTATTATTTATTAGTTATTTAATTATTTAATAAGAGTTGTGAAAGAAAGTTGTACCTTCGCTCGGGTGGATCCTCTTTTTCCATTTCTGTAGACAATTTGGAACTACAAGACTATTTAGAGAGCAAGGCTTACATTTAATAATTCTGCACAGCTGTTTATTGTTATTATTTTGTTTGTTTTAGTTTGATTTGAAATCTCCCGCTATTGTTGGCTTTCGTACACTACCGATTAGTGGCGCTACCTGGCGAAGATTTATGAAACATGGCTTTCGTCATTCCTATGTAAGTGGAAGCCCTTAGATGCTCACGTATAAATAAACCAAATTTCTCATTTATTACGATCAAAATGACAAGTTTATTAGGTCACTACAACTATTCTCTAACTTCAGTCCTCGTTTCAGCATTAGTTATATTCGGTAGGTGTAAAACATGGCTGGTTTGGTACCGCAATCACACCATACGATTTTATTTATTTATTTATTTATTTATTTATTTATTTGGAAACTTAATTTTTCCTACAGGTCATTATTATTTGATTAGTGGATTAGGTCAAAGAATTGATTTCGGATGGTAAGTTTTCTCAATTTCGTATGTAGTGTAAAGGTAATATAACATTTGACCTGTAAATTTTTAGGTTTTTATCAAATACATCCCCCTATATGTGGGCAAATGTGGGTATAGGTTTGGCCATCTCATTATCAGTTATCGGTGCTGCTTGGTAAATAATAAAAAAAAATTCCACTTTTCTAAATAAATAAATAAATAAATAAATAAATTTTTTATTTAATTTTTAGGGGTATTTATTCCACGGGTGTGAGCATCGTTGGCGGCGGAGTCCGGGCACCGAGGATTAAAACAAAGAATTTAATCAGTATTATTTTCTGCGAAGCCGTCGCTATTTACGGAATCATTATGGCCATCGTAATTAGTAGTGTAGAAGATCCAATTAGATTGGCCGACATGAATGATCGGTCGGAGATCAGTCGAAACATGCTTGCCGGTATGTAATATACGGATACGGTAATGCATTCTTCAAACCCAAGAACTGTTTGTGACTATAGTGGTTATTTTATATTTTATGTTTTAGGTTATTCGATGTTTGCAGCTGGTCTCACTGTTGGTTTCACGAATCTCTTCTGTGGAATTGCTGTTGGAACCGTTGGATCCGGAGCAGCGTTAGCCGATGCGGCAAACTCAAGTTTGTTCGTTAAAATCCTAATCATCGAGATTTTCGGCAGTGCAATTGGTCTGTTCGGTCTAATTGTCGGGATCATTCAGGTAACTGAAAAATGTTAATTTTTTGAAATTTTAACTTGAAATTGAATTTTAATTTGTTAAAGATATCCAAAATAAAACTTGGTGGCAATATGAAGTAAAAGAAGAAAAATGCATCTTGATTGTGAAAATTGGTCGAATATGTTGATTGTAGATTACGTGCAACTTATTTATAAATAAATCTTGTAAATAGTGAATGCTAGATGAGAGTTTTTTTAAGTATAAATTAGATTTAATTCTAACTTAAAACTAGTCTAATGATGTTTTAACATTCCATTTGTTGTTCAGTCTGTTGTGAATTGATGGGGTTATGAATAAATAGTATTTAATATAAAATTTTTAATCTTTAAATTTAATTTTTTTTTCATAAGTGTAAATGAATAGATGTACGGTATGAGAAAAATTCCAGTTTGTCACATTCATTTATTGGATATGAAAGGTATCAAATAATACATGTCGCACAATACGAGCAAACCTATTTCTACCCATTTTAATAATCTGACTAGACATACAGCTATCATTTCAGCTACCGTTTGACTTTTATAAAAATCCTCAATTATAATAATAGAAACTTTCATGCAAAAGCTCATTAAAATGACTCCAGTTATCAAAATTAATCACAAAAATTGTCGTCATGCATTCACATAAAGCTCACTTTCTTGCATAGATTGTCCAACTAAACTAAGGGAAAGTCACAGACGTAAAATGTCGGTTTTTGGTAAGATTTGCTTCTTTAGTTGAACACTTCTAGAGCAACATACATTTTGAGCTGGTTGAGCAAACTGATAAATATTGTTTATTTTTTATTTGCAGACAGATATGCAACGGTTCGATAAACCAGTCACAGCCCGGTCAATTTGCGTGTGCCCATTTTCAAAGGTTTAAAAATTTTCAAAATTTTTTTAAAAGAAAAGATAAATATGCTAAAAAGGGGTATTTAAAAATAGCATTTCTGTGTTAAATAGGTTATTGATCATGTCTGTCTTCAGGTACAGATTCGATTGTCTCCTCGAGAACCGTGTCGGCTTCGTGCTTTTTCTGCTTCCTGCCAAAGTTTTCGATTTTTTGATGCAGGTCTTGCTGGAATGCTGGATTTGGACCAAAAGGCGCTTTGCCGCCTTTCCCGTTCGAATAAACACCGCGGTATGTTCTGGCAGAAGTTTTTCCGAATGATATGCGAGGGATCCAGAACCAACGGAAGAACCGCGAGTTGTCCTCAGGTCTCGGCGCCATCATTATTTCAGGTTTCGGCTTGGGTTCGTGTTCTTGGAACATGTTCATGATGAAAACCGCCTGAGAGTGAATGTTTAATGGTGTTATAAAGGAATAATTTTTTATTTTATGCATGTGTTGACTTACGAAATACACAGCCACGCTGGTTCCGATGGCAAAACCAACGGCTACATCTTCCCAGTGGTTTTGATGGGTCATTAATCGAGAATAACCGGCCAATAGCGACAGACCACCGGTGATGAGGAGTAGGAGTGGACGTAAGGCGTAGGTTCCGTGCATTCGTAGAATATTGTGTAAATATATCTGGGAAAATAAGAATTAATTTTGCATTTAAGATGAATTTTAGGTGCTAAATTTTACCATTGTATACACAGCAGCGTATGATGACACAGAAGCGTAAAACGATGGGAATGATAATCTGAAAAGATTGAAAGTGAGTGTTAAATGGCTTTTTTTATTTTTTTTTTAATTTAAATTTTTATTATTTTTACTCACCTTGCATTTCTCAGTTGATAAGAATCTTTGGTGGCACAAAAAGTGGTTCCGTTTATGAGATCAGTGGTACTTAATCTACATGAAATGCCATCGGGATCACAAAGAGTCAAGAAATATGGACGTGGACGGCCTGACATTAGTTTGATGCCGTCGGTTAAAATTGATGTAGAAAAGGCACCCAACAAAAAAGAGCCTGTAAAGACATTTAAGTATTGACAATACGGTACTGTACTAATGTATTTCTAGTGTCATTTCATTTCAACGAGCTAACCTATAAATCGGAGCCATCGCCTCACTATTAACGTAATTCGACACGATGAGCAGTGAACACGAACGGTTTTTCTCGGTTTCGTTGAAAAGATCCAGTGTCCAATTTCCCCGAAGAGAATCTGTGGAAATAATGTTTCAATGTGAAAAGTAATACGCTCTTCTGCTTCTAAGATTTTGTACAAGAGGGCGCAGCAATGACGACGCGCATGCGCAAAATGATCAAAAGTGGCGGGACAACATGGCTGGTCAGTGGTCATGTCAACTTTTGGACGTCGTGGGATCGCGGTGCGGTGGGATGCCAGATTCGTACTAAGGTAGTGTGTTGATACAGTTATTTTAATGCCATTCTTACCGTGATTGGAGGTAGTAAAGAGCTGGCAGTGTATAAAATCTGAGGGTCCACGTGAAAAATGGCGTTGTAATTGTAGATTGGCATCTTCAGCGACCAGTCGTTGCAAAACACTGGTTGTTCAAAAACAGGGAATTCATCCGTGAACCTGAAAATACAAGAAAAAAAAAAAAATGTGAATTGTGATTACGGTATTCCAAATTGCTCTTGTTTTTATCTCTTATCTTAAAATAATTACCGGGAAAATATGTTTCCTCGTTTACAAACGGGATTTTAAAACAATTCTGCAGTTAACTGAATATTTTAATAGAGTTGAAGTATATTTTTACATTAAAATGTTACAGCATTGGAACATATGAGGTACCCTTGCCCTGTGTTGTTTCCCTTAAAGGCGAGGTGAAGCGAGTAAAATGGCGCCTAATTGTAGATTGTACTGGACAACAGTGTGATGCCACTATAATGTCGTATATATACTACATATACACCAACTCTCGAGATATAACACTTTTACACTGAACTTGTTTTTAATTTTTATAATAATCTGTCTGTCACATACTTGTCAGTACAGTGGAACCCGCTTATAACGTACTTGGTTATAGCGTAAACCCTGGTATAACGTAACGTTTTTTGTTTCCCCGGCTATATAAGCGTATATACAGTAAAACATGTACAAGTGCCATTTTCCAGGTTGTCTTATACGATAAAGTAATGTCATATCAATATTATGCGCTTATTATAATGGGAAACAAACTTGTACTGTCGTTTTACTTACGAAAGGTAAGTTATAATTTTTTAAGAATTTTCATTTAGAGGTAATGTGTAGCAAATCATAAAATGCAAGTAGATGTACAATCCTGGTCACGAAAATTCTCGCTTTTACTATGCTCCTATAGCACAGTGAAAGCGACAAATTTTATGACCGGGTTTGTACATACCGGTACTGTAGGTAATTTACTGATGCAAAAAAAAAAAAAAAAACCTTTCTAATTTCAGTACATTTTTCTGCCAACAAAACCTCCTTATTGTGAATCAGATAAAACAGCCAGCATTAAACTTTACGAAGATTGTTTAGCAATGCAGGCTAGTAATGCAATGCAATGCAATGCGTTTTGTGTATTTTTACCCTTCCCCTCCACCATGAAACTTTAAAACTTGTACTAACTGAAAATAATAATAACAACATTTTGTCACAGGTTTTAACTGTCTTGTTAGCAAAATAAAAGGGTTTAAATTTGTTGAATTAATCACTACTAGATGTTACCTAATCAGTTAGTTTATTTTAGACTAATTCAGACAACCTTTTTAACCTCTTTCTCAGAGAGGGTTCAGAAGGCGAAAACAGAGCTTAAATTAACTTATCCAAAATTGCAGTGGTTAAACAACAAATTTTGCCGACACTTTAAAAGGATACATTTTTGGTTGGCTACAAATGTGGCGATTTCGCGTTCGTTAGTGTGTACTGCATGCCTCGCGATTTTGTTTAACCTAAGCCTGTGTACCCCGCTGTGTACCCACCATTACCTAACAGCCCCTGCCTTGTGTTGCCCCTTGTGTCGGAGCAGGTGAAACGACACTCCGCCTGGTGTTGCCTCACTTATCAGTTAGGTGAAATGGGCACCGGGGCCCTGTTTCGTTTTTCACAGAGTAGGTAGAACGGGCACAATTATCGCTATGTTTTTGGACATCACAAATCCAAACCCTGGCTTTTTCCTGGTCTTATTTGTTAGTACATTGCATTAACTATTTTTTTTCTTATTGCAATGGAACTAACAAAATTTTGGTTTTTTTTTAATTTATTTCCACTTGCTGCATTTACTTGACGGATCACTTTGTTTCATGTATATTTTTCGTTTGCCTATACGACCACGATGTAAGAAAGAAAGGTAAGGAAACTCCCATAGGTGGGCGATTATTTTTGTGGCAAAACTCAGGCGCTAGTTCTAAATTCTGTCAATTAGATGACGCTATGTGCATGCAGGGTAAATTTTAAACATCCCAATAAAGTTGCAACAAAGATTAACTGTTTATTATTATTTTTAAATTGCTTATTGTTTAAAAAGTGAATGATGTGATTATGTTTCACAATGTTTGCAATTTAATTTGAGAAAAAAAAACATTGTATAAGTGCCTGGATAGAATGTGGCGCCGCCATAAGTGACAGAATTGAGAACTGGTGCTTAAGTTTAGCCACATCCTGAAGATTTGTATCCTCACTTTTTTTTCTTACATCGAGCACACGACCTATTGGGCAAATTCAAAGTGGATAGATGTCAAAACATAATGTGTTTGATCAAATTTTGTGGTTGCACGTGATTTGACGAGCCGGCTAGTTTTAAATTACAATTTTTTATTGTCTACAACCAATAAAATCTGGAATAGAGGCTAAAAACAAAATATATCATTGGGTATATAGATTGATCTCAAGTTATCATCGCACTAGAACAAACTTATAATAGCACTAGAGCTGGTGATTAAATTTAAATAGAAAAATCTGAAATAGATAGATATGCGATCTTATAAAGTTCGAAATTTGAATCTAAATGTAACTATGATCACAAAAAGATTTGATTGTTTGGAATTTGGGTGCAATATTTCTGGATGTAAAAGATTATACAATTTTACACTGAATTATGTAAACTGACTTGTTTCTAGAAACTGTGTTCTATTTGCAAAATTGAGTTTGCATCTCGCACAAAGTAAGAAATAGAAATAAGGGTGTTAAGAGGGTGTAAATAATACTTAAAAAAAATTTAAAATAATAAATGTAAATTTAGACATCTTTTGTTACTTTTTGGTGTATTAATTACATCTTTATAGATGTACAACAGCAGAAAGAAAAGGTTTACATCAGAGGACAATTAGGTTCAAATTGATTCCCTATTTCTATGTGTGTAGTTATAAATTTGATATTTCTCCATGCAAAATTAGAATCCACACACAATTCGAGGTTTATGGTAATTTAATCGATTACCAAATCATTCAACAAAATACTTCAAAAATAGGAAGAAGTGATTTCCACTTTGCTGCAATACACTTGAAACACATGAATGATATTTAGAATGAAGATTGCATAATAATCCCACACAACTTAAAAAAAATATATAATCACAATATTTTTATCAGCAAGAAAAGTGCAATAAAGCTTTAGAAGGGTTACAACCTTGTTATTTACCACAGCACATGAAAGTAAAGGTATTAAGATTGTAACTTTACTCTAGTTAAAATAAATGGCACCAACTGTATTTACAAAAAAGCTAAGAATCCTGTTAAAAAGCATAAAAAGATAGAAAATTTTTCATTCTTACCTGAGATAGTAGGCAAGCAAGGCTAGGCACATTAATATTAAGATTTCCATTGTGAGTACTGGCAGTAAAAAGTGATTGATCTTAAGATGCGACTCCTCCCCCTCCATGAATTGTAAGGAATCAACTTCGGTGACGTCAGGTTTGATGCCACTCGACTCCTGACACACTACAATATCATCCTCGCTTTTGTTCATTCTTGAATTGTGGCTAAAACTCGATTCAGATACGTTGTCATTCTAGAGAAAAAGAGAAAATGAAGTGGTTAGAGTTTGTTAGTGCAACTGTCAAAGTCAACTGACGCGGATCCAAGTGGCCAGGAAAGGTGCTGGTACTTTGAACATTTCCATTTTGTAAATATGTAATTGTGATGTGAAACGAGAGGTTTAAGTTTCAGGTGATTTGTGCCATCTGGTGGCTGAATTGGGTGACAATTGATAGTGCAGGTATCTGGTTGCTGATATGCAATTCGATTTTGCGCGAGTTTTAATAGCCAATGAAATGCGTTAAAATATATATTATCTATTGTGTTGCGATGTGTTTTGGGAATTGTAATTGAAGATCGGTGCAAAGACTTTTAGAAGTGATGATTAAGTAATGATTTGGGAATTTTTCTTATTATTATTATGTCATTGATAAAGTTTTATTTGTAGTTAAGATCCGGTGGTTTTTTTTTTAGCGCTTTGCTAAGATGATGGAATGCAGTGTAAATAAAGGTTTAAAAGTTTAGAACAATTCAGATCAACTGTTGTGTATCTCGACAGCCGTCTGGGCGAACGATTGTGAAATCTGATCATTACGTAATGCTCACTGCTGGTCGTTGTGTTTCACGAATATATCATGTTGTGGCATTTCGAATGGCTTGACTTTCTCCGAATTAAAAAAAAAAAAAAAAAAAAAGAAGTGTCGTGCTCAGTAATGTCCAAAAATCCTCTGTATTATTTCTATAGTAATAACAATATTTCACACTCATTTTATTACGAAAAGAACATGAGCAGACCTCACATTTCATTTGTTAATTACAATAGTTTCAACAGTTTTGGAAAGTAAATTTGAAGCTACACATTCGCAGCACCCGTGAAGCGTAATCCGATGGTGTTGTATCGCCTTAGTAGCTGCTGGCAACGTGAAACTTTATTAAGCCATTCCTAATCCAGTGATGAAACAATAAAAGCGCCCAGGTAATCTAATGGTCAGTTCACACACTGCTGTAATTTTAACTTGGTAGTAAGGTGCATTGTGGGATACTAATTCAATTGGCCACAGGTCACGGACTGGATGATTAATTAAGGATTAGTTTGAATAAAAGGCCAGCCGCAACTGACAAATTTGTCAGTAATTTATTTATTTTTTTATATTTAAAGGTGTCTCCGGTTCGTGCGTACGTAATTTTCAAAACTGAAGTTAACAAGGAGTGTGCCAAGGACTACTAGACACCAATTTGGTTAATGTATGTATAATTTATACTTTATTAGGTGTATTATATTTTTTAATACACTTGGTGTGTGTGTTTGTTTATTTTTTACACTTGTATAAATTAAGTTAACACTGGTGTAAATTGACATTTCACAATTTTTGAAATGAGATTTACACATTTTTGGCAGCCATTTTTTCTAATTAGATCGAGAAAAATGAGAAATTTACACAAGACAACGAACCGGGACACCTGACCTGAATATTGGGTTTTCTCTTTCCAGGGCTACTTCGAACTGAATTATCCGAAACACACGTGTAAAAAACAAACGAACCCATGTAGTGTAAAAATGACAAATTTATTCAAGGCAATGTTTTTCCACAAGACTTTACACAAGTCCAAATAATAAATGAACTCACCTAGTGTAAGATTGAGTACCATAACTTAAATTAAGGCAGATAAGTGAAAGAAAAGTTTTATAAATGATAAGACTGTTGTATCGAAAGACAAACCAATGCTATTGAAGACGTTTTAAGCAGAATAGTTATTGATGTAATTGTTGCATCTAAGACTGCAATACTTAAAGATACTGGTCACCTGCAAAAATTAGATACTGAGCATTGCAACATTCTATTCTATGTTGGTTAGTTTACAAAAGAAAAATTTGTTTATTATGCAGCCATCCATTGGGTTTGTTATTGCTCAAACTATGGGAAATTGTGCTGATGTTTTTAGTGTTTTGCTTTACCAAATTGTATTTTAGACATGTTTCATACACAACATACTCCTCAAAGAACCTCTATTATTATTTTTTTCTGAAATGACTCATTATATTGGAAAAATGACTGGCAAATTCATTTCCCATCAAAAAATCAATATTTTACATCCACATCAAGCCAAAAAAATTCAATTATCACTTAGAACCTTCAAAAACTTCACTTTAGAAAAAAAACTGTTAAAGATGAAAAAAAATGAAAAGATCTATTATTAGAAACCTTTCTGTTCCCATCATTGCTCTCCCTTCCCATCATACCCCCAACCCTCCATCTTGAATGTGGCACGTGCCAGATGCAACACTCCTGTCTGGTTAGGGGAGAGGGGCATTGATACATATGACTCACTAAAATGTGCATTTTAACCAGTAATTTTAAAGATTAAAAACCACAAAAATGAAGAAATGAACATCATCAACCAAAAATCTGAATAAAAACAATTGAAAACCATCAAAACCATCAAAAATCAACAAAAAATAACAGAAAATAACAAAAAACATTGATGTAACAAACAATAAAACAACTTAAAACACAAAAAAGACATAAATCTCAATTGGGGCCCATAAAAATCAATGATTGTAACAAAACACCAATTAAAATGACACCACAAAGATGTGATTCATGCTGAATGAATAATAAAATGTGGTGAATGGAAATATTTTTTCCCTGTATTTTTTGTGTTATAAAATAAGATGAAATAGATTTGTTGAAAATTCTTACCTGTTCGCGAGTCAATTTAAGTTGGTAGTGGAGTGGAAAGAATTTATTTTGCCAATTCTGTGACCAATTTCAAATCCACTCCTCAGGATACAAAAGCTGCTTCTGTTGTTGATGTGATATGGCAGACTGCACATGCGCGTTGCTATGGGGGTTGTTAGGAGAAGCTGGATCAATAGAATGGAGATGGACTGGGAATTTATTTGCTGCTTTTTATACTGGAGGAGAAAGTAAAATGGAACTTGTGTGAAATATTTATCAGGTTTTTTTCCTTTTTCTTTTTTTTTTTCTTTCTTGTTTTTTTTATGATTAGGCTTTTTTACAATTTATTTTCACCATGTAGCGAGTTTTTGATCACGTGACGTCGGTTTTAGTTTTCAAAATTGGGGTTTAATTCATAAAACTTTGCTGCAGTTTCTTTTTAAAAAAAATGGAATTACTTTGTTATTGATTTTAATTGAAATTTTAATGTGAAATGATGTGTGATAATGAACTTATTATCAGTTGTAAAAAAAAATTCAAAAATTTTAAAATTTTAAAAGTTTATGAAATTTCTACATATTAAAATATTAAAGGAATAGATTTGTATTTGGAATGGTTACTTGATGAAAGCTTAGTCAAAGTTGAAACTAAGTTTTGCATCTAGTTTTTAAAGGGGTTTAGGGTTGTGTTTTGTACAGTGATGCCGTCTTGTGAGGATATTTGTAACCAGCTGTTGGAAGCATTAAAGTTGCATTTAGAGAATGTGTTGGAAGTGAGATAGAAAATTGGAAGTGAGCATCAAATGTCACGTGGGAGTAGGTGATGTGATGAGTTTGAATTCTATTAAATCTAATTGAAATTGAATTTAAGACATTCACGATTGTTGCAATTAAAGATTATGAATTCTTTTGCTCAAAGTTAAGAGACACCATTTAATGTTAGTATTGATTTGTTACTTATGATAAATCTTAAAGCATCTTAAATGAAATTTGTATAAATAATCCTCTAAGGAATCACTGCAGGAAATTGTGGGTAAATGGTTTTTCTTTTAAAGATGGTAGGTGGGTTCCTTTATTATTTGCACACGTGTAAATCAAGTTTGAATCGAAATTTAACACATTTTTGGTAGCTATATTGTCAAATTAAACCGAGAAAAGATATGTAAGACTAATTAACAACTCTAACTGGTGGCTTTGAAAAGTATTTGCACATAACTAAATCAAGTTTTACAAAATTAATGTTGCGTAAATAGCATTTTTTAGATCTGATACAATGTGACACATTGGTCCAAATAACGTCATTTTTACGTCTTTTTTTACGTCTCAAAGCGGGATATGTCACATTGAGATGTAATAATGACTTTATAACGTCATTTTCTAGTTTTATTTTCAGATTTGATGTAATCATCAAAATGATGTCAGTGAGATGGCAAAATATGAATGTCATTTTACGATCTTTTTGTTAATTAAAAAAGTGGCACAATCGGACATCGTTAAGACGTTATAATATCAGATTTACTGTGGAGTTGAAAACGTCTTTTTCACGCCATGTTCATTAGGAAGTACACTAGGCGCATTCGTTTTCTAAAACGATCGTTTTAAATTGGCCAATAAGCGAGCAATTTAAATGAGGTTTAAACTCGTCTAAATTTTTTTGTTTTGGAAAACGAATGCGCCTAGTGTAAATCTAAACAGCTAAAATTAAAGTTTTTAAAGTGTCTAAAGTTGAAGCCATTTTCTAGCCCAAAAATAATGCACTGGACAAACAAATAGCTAGGAATGTTATTCTGCATTAAGCTGTTAAAAAATACTATACCTGTATTTTAGACAGCGTTGACTTCATAAATCTAATATTTAGTCTCATATCTGAATTGAAGTCAATTTTAGACATTTGAATTAACTGTAGGTGGGTTCGTTTGTTAATTGCACTTGTGTAAATATCGTTTAAACTGGCGTAAAACGAGATTTACACACTTTTGGTGCCAATTTTTTTCGAGATAGATTGAGAAAAATGAGAAATTAACACCAGACCTCGATTTTACACATGTGCAGTGGCGTAGCTAGACTTCCGGGCGCCCACGGCAGAGCAAAAATTGGCGCCCTCTCTGCCAAAATTTTGGTGACCTTTGTGTTTTTTTTTTTTTTTTTTTTTTTTTTTTTTAGTAAAAAAAAATAAAAAGGTCGTAGCACCTCCTTTTGCGCCCCCCTTCAAGTGGCGCCCATGGCACGTGCCATGGCTGCCACTGCCATACCCTAGTTACGCCACTGCACATGTGTAAATAATAAACGAACCCACCTACTGTATCCAATATGGACGTCAAAATCGTAAAACTTGGTTTAGACCTAATTTTGCACACACATGAAAATACTTTAAAAAACAATCTTATATTTTGCAAGAAGTAGACACTTTGGACTGTTTTGGTGTATTCATAATTAAAAAAGCTTATTTGGTGATCAATAGCAACCTACTTATTCTATATTTTTAAATCTTATTATATCTACTACAAATTTAGATTAAAAAAAATAACCAGAGAAATTAAGAGTAATTTAATTGGTTATCTGGAGGAATTGAGCCGACTGGTGGCATTTACCGGCGCGTAATGTCATCACATGAACGCATCTCTACGCTCTCTCGTATTGGGTTTCGTGCCTGCCTGCCTGCTTGTATTCCTATCTTTCTAATGCACATCCTTGGTTGCACTGCCGTGAAACCAATCAAGTTTTAATGTACTCCACTCCACGGCTTGCACATATTCCCCGGGCGCTTTTCTGCCGTTATGTCTGCTAAATAAAGTACCATTCGACTTGGGCTTGTGTTTTATTGGTACTTGTTATTATTCAAGAATCATTCGAGTGATTCATTGTGCAGTGCCACTTTGAAGTGTCTTTGGGGTGAATCAATATAGCTGGATTTCAGGGAAATGTTGTGGCAAAATTCTTGGGATGTTTACTAAGTTGTACAAACATGGAAGTGAGGAAATAAGGAAAGACAAGTGGGTTTTTTTTTCTCACTTTCTCCCTACCTCCAAGGAACGAATGACGGGTCGTCAATAGTTCTTGCACTCGAGCCAAGTTTTTTTTCTTGTTACTAGAAATGCAAAATTTCTACCAGCTTTTTAAGTTTTCAGGAAAAAGAGAGTAGTTGCGTTAAAAGTATTGATTTTTGCTGATTAGGGCTGGTGGATGATGCTAATTAATGTGAAAATGACTTGGGGAAAGATGCAGAAACAAATCAGAAATGAAATTAATTTAGATTAAAAATTTGGTAATTTATCAGGCAATTTTTTTTAATTTGCTCATTTAATTACAAAATGGACGATTTTAAATAAAAGCTGTAATTTTAGAGACGGATTTAAGTAACTATATACACAAAGCGCAAAGCTTAGGATTAGGACCTAGTATTTGGAAATGGCACCAGAACTCAGGCCGGATTCACTGACTTAAAGTTCTCGTAATTCTTCGTAACGGCATCGCTAACTAACGATAGGGTGCAAGATGTTGTTAATTTACGAAGAAATTCAGTGTAATGTAAAAAACAATGAAAAAATATTTTTGTGAATACTATACGAAAATTTGTCGTAAATTAACGAGAAATACACTAGTTGCATTCAAAAAGTCGAGTGTTGTGTTAAAAAAGTGTGTTGTTTTAAAAAAATGAATGTTCTAATTGGTTGAACACAGCAATAAAACGAAAGTGACGTCACAGTTTTTAAACACAACTCACCTAACACACTTAACAAAACTTATTAAATGCACCAAAATATCAATAAAACACAAAACAAGAAGACTCCATTATGCCATTTGACCCTACATCTGTTGGGGAAGTTCCACCAGAAAGAATTTGCTATGCGAACTATAAGATGCAGTCAAAGCACCACTAGGGACCTTATATGCAGCCAGACGACTTACATTGGATACAGGTCATACATACATTTATTTAGTGAATTGTCACTTGGGGTATACCTTTCCAAAATGGAGGCCAAAACCGAGAGGATTCTCAATGTGGGAGTATTAAGCAATGAGCACAAATCAAAAGAGAGGCCAATTTCGCCACGAAGCAATATAATTACCAGTTGCTGCCCTTCGGCGATTATCGGCTGTAATTGTGTTTTATCTTTCCTGTGGCTCGAAAAGACATTTTTGGCTCTGGGATTGAAACTGATCCCAATGTTTATGTTTTTAATTGGTTTGATGTTTCTATACGAGTTGAAAACTTTTGTCATTAATGTCAAAGAGAATTCGTCTTGTAAGCAATTCTGCTCAGAGAAATTCCAATTAAATTAAAATTGGTAGATAATTGGTTCGTGAAATGCACATTTGCGATCTTTTAATGCAGTTTAAATTATTTCTTTCTTTGATTTCAACAATGGGTCTTTGATAAAAACCGAATAGGGTAGAAGAAAATAAGCTCTTCTCATTTGCTCATGCTTGGAGCTTAAAATTTTGACTTTGAAAAACGTTGGAGGAAAAAATATTTCAATCGGATTATATCATCTTAAAATAGCTCGCCATCACGAGGTGTAACCTTTCTTTGCTTTGAATAGGAGCAATGGATTATTACGGTCGGTAGGAGAGGAAAAAAATAAAAATATTGAACGTGAGAGAGATTTAAAGATGATGTAATTTTTACGTAAATAGTAATTGTAAATTAGCCTGTTGCAGTGTACATTGTTGCTTATCAATAGGTAGATTCGTTTATTATTTGCACTTGTGTAAAAAAAAAAAAAAAAAAAAAAATCAGAATTTACACTTTTTTGACGTCATATTTTATCAGTTAGCTCGAGAAAAATGATAAGTTTGCCCAAGTCAACTTATTTAAACTGGATTTTACAATAGTTCAAAAAGTAAACGAACCCATCTAGTGTGTTGCATTTTAGTGGTTTGATAATTTAAGGTTTGTATCGAGAAAGTAAAAACATAAATGTGAAACTTGCTAAACATGAGCTTTATATACGAGTGGTGTCACTTACTGCCCCTATGAGGTGCTGCTAGCTGGTAGCATAAAATGCAACTATTTTTCCAGCGCATTGGGCACGCTAAAAGATGCAAAATTCTGTTGATTATTATAATCAGATGTAAATAAAAATAGAAGTACTGTACTGTTTGTCTATTACTAAAATAAAAAATGTTGTTGCTAACCAGCAGAAAGAAGTGTAACTATTTTTCTTTACGCTGAAAGCGCGCAACTGTGTTCAATTTCGCAATTTTTATGCTAAGTTTTAATGCAAATACAGGTAACTACGCAGGGACAGGTGAGACTATGACGGAAATTGAGCCAAAATTGAGGTTAGAAGTATTGGTCACTAACTGTAAGGTGTGTGCAATCGTGATTTTTTTTGTGTTGCTACAAGCATTAAAGAATGCAAATCAGGTAACAAAATACTTTAATGATATGAAAAAGTGCTTGCAGCATTTGGTGATCAAATTCAAGAAATAAAAGAATGCTTTATTTTTCTAATTCAAACAAAGGCACTGTAGTTCTCATTGTCATGTACATGTGATTGTATAAAGATTTCGATCTTACAAGTAGGTAGATTGAATAGAATTGTATTCGGTATTAAGCATTGTTTATTGTGAATATGATATACAAATCGTCAGAAGAAAATTTATTTCTCAAACTTTATTCTGCAAATTCAAATCGCATTGTTGGCTTCTTATTTCTTTCATCCGCATCTGACTGATAAAAAAAAAAAAAAATTAATTTTCTTATTCACCACGAGATGGCTTTTTCCAACACAACTATGCCCCAGTGACAATCGATTCGAATGCGACCCAGAATCAACACTGCATGGATTTCCAGTATAGAATTCGATATATCCGAGAGATATCTGCAGTTCGGAGACACTCGTGACTCGAAATGCGTCTGTTTCACACCACATAGAAGAGACTTTTCAAAGTAATAAATTGGCAGTAGATGACATTCGCCTCTAGAGAAGTGCGAGTTCCTTTTTCCTTTTCCGTGTAAAAATCAAAAAGTGTTGGCAAACGGGGTGCAGGTTTTAGATGTCATTTCGCCTTGTCTTGAGAATGAGAGGCAGCTTGAAGTCGACGTGCTGCAGCTAGATCGCTATTGGCAATGTTCTGGAGGCAGGGATTTGGTGAGAAGAAATCCCTCTTAAAGGCTGTGACAGGAAGTGAGGCGTTCTTTTGTCTCCCCTGATCACACTGCCTGAGGTTGGCTCTTTTCTAAGCTTTTTAGATTCCATGCGAACTTGGTAAACACCCTGTTGACACAGTTGTACTTGAGATTTTTCTCCCCACGTATGGTTACAAAGAGTTTTTGTTTTATTCCACACGCACCTACTCGTGTCGATTGGACGGCGTGAAATAATAAATAAATGTTAAATATTTCATGCCTATTTTTTTTTCTTTTTTGATAGGAATTTTGTCGAGGTGACGGTTTTAGGAGATTAAGGTGCGACCGATGATGTCTCGTCGACGAAAGATTGCAGTGTCATGACGAGTTTGAACGAACGCCTAAAGCTTTAAGGTAGGTTTTCAGTTGTTTGTATTAATCATGTTTTGATGGTGTTGAAATGTTCCTTTTAATAAGTAATTTCAAGTTTGGATTTACAGTATAGTACTTGATGCCCCAATCTCAATTCACTGTTAGACAAAATTTTGTGGGGGAATTTGGTTCTGTTAGTCCCCACTACCTTTCCAAGTTTGATTGGCTTTTTTTAAAAAAAAAAAAAACATTTACTTTTTGGGCTACATTAAAGCAAATGTGTGTTTACATTGAAGCAATGCCACGTAAATTTTCGCGCGAATTTTTAGACATTTTTTGACCAAAGATTTGCAAAGATTTGCAGAGATTTTAGATTTTTTCTTTATTCATCGTCTTGCTGACGAGATTTTAATATTTGTTTCAAACCGGCTGCAGTAGCGCTGTAAAGTAGCTCCGCCTATAGACAATTGTCAAAAGCGGCGCTCTTATTGTAGCGCTAGTGGTGAAAGTAGCACCGCTATAAATAGTGGTAGCACTCACAACACTGGTTGCGTTTTATTATAGTCAACTCTTGATGTAAAAAATCTCGAGTGTTGAATTACAATAAAGTTATATTATTAAGGTTATGTAAAGTTCAATTAACTCCTGCCCACTGCTCTTCTGTCTCTTTATACTTTATACATTATTGCAACCACGTGTAGTTTGTCGTATGTCTTAAGTTTTCGTTTTTGTTTATGTGAGATACATTAAGTCACTTAAGACAGTTGAGGCAGTTAAGTGACTTTGCCGTAACGAAATTGAATGCACCTATTTTGTTTTTGTAAGAGTTTTATAAACACTAAAGGTGGGTTTACACTTATAATTAACTTAACGTAAACGTAATGTAAGTGAACTTAAAAAATTGTGTTTACACTTAATATTTTTATTCTGAGCAATTGGGTTGAAGACCACCATCTTTGATCTAGTGCAGCTGCTTGCAATTTGCTGAATTAAAAAGTTAAGTTAAAGTTAAGATTTAATTCAAATTAGTGACCGACATTGTACCTCATGGGATGTCATAGTTTGAGGTACCAACCAATCACAAGCCATTTGATCGAATGATCGTGCACTATTTTGATAGTGCATGCTGTGGCGTGCACTATCAAAATAGTGCACGATCGGCGG
>JAQFZP010001315.1:0-20392 GCA_034695745.1 Geophilus truncorum | reverse complement strand
GGAAACAGTATTTCTGTCAAAATCTTCTTTTGAATCGCCCTGTAAGAAATACTGTTTCTAGTTTACTTGTGTATGACAATTGAGTCATGCATTTGCAATACTCCATTCACAAGTGTACTGGAAACAGTATTTCCTTCATTTAAATAAATCTCTTCTTTTGAACCACAGTAATTTAAAAAAAATACCTGCAAATGCTTTTTCGTTTCCGGTAATAACAATTGCGCCTATTTTCGCATCTGCTTCTAACTCATCGACTGCTTTTGCTATGTCTGCTAATAATTCTTCGCAAAGTGCATTATCAGCTTCGGGTCTGTTGAGTTTCATGAGTCCGACATTTTTTAGGTTTCCTCGACGCTCGATGATGACGGTTCGACCTGAAAAATTGAGTGACATTTTATAAAATGAACTTATAAAATTTTTGTAGATTTAAAAAATGAGTTGACGTGACACTTAAAGATAAGTTTTGCTTGATAAGATTGTTAAGTGATGCGAGATATTATAAAGGTCGAATTTAAATTTCTTTTAAAGTGTTAGAAATGTTTTTATGTGTGACTAACCTCTTAAAACTACTTAATGATATATCACCTGTTGACATCGTGTTCAAATTCAGAAATTTCTAGGCCCTAAAATGTAAACAAAGCGTCGCCAGATGAGTTTAACAAATAACGCTAATGCGCATGCGCGAGGAGTCCAAATAAAGGAGTGGGAATTCTTTTTCCTGTGGATAAAGTTCGTGATATCGATTAAAAATTAGAAAATCGATTTAGTATCGGAAAATAGATTCATTTGAAATAATTGAAAATAACAAAAAAAATAAATTTTGACCTTGGGTTTGAGGTACATTGTTTTCTTTTTTTTTTTGTCACAGACACGGATGAACTATTTTTGTCAAATAAAATTTATATTTTTTCAATATTTCCTTAAAATTTCCGTGACATGAATAATTAATTATCAATACATACAATGTGCGTATTTTAATTTGTTATTTTATCACTAGATAGCGCTAACGCAATAAATTGGTCAAAATAAAATTCCAAATTATTTATAACGTATTTATTATTAATTCATCTATTCAGTCTAAATATAATTATATAACTTCCAAACTTTAGAGAACCGGATTAATTACATCATACACATTTTATAAAATCACATTACAAAAATAAATTTAAATAAATTTAAATTTAAAAAAAAATTTAAAAAAAATAAAAATAAAAATAAAAAAATAAAATAAAATTGCACGAATAAAATTAACTCAAAATAGAAACAAATTTATCGATATTTTGTTTAACATTTGGAAGTTTAATACTTATCACAGCTCCATTCGTTTACTGCGCTCGACATCAATCAAATTGTATATCAAAATCAATTTAAATTTAAATAAATTTTTCAGTGCAACTACAGAAGTAACGGTAAATCTTCGTCATCGTCGTCGTCTTCGTCATCAGTTTCTTCTTCGTCGTCGTCCAGGTCATCGTCCAGGTCATCGTCCAACAATTCTTGCTTAACGATCCTGACCGGAAATTTTATGGTTTCCTCAATCTTTGGTGAAATCTCATCCGAAATCGGCTCTTTCTTTATCGAATTTCGACGCATTTCGGTCCAATATTTAAACATCAACTTTTGTTGTTTTATTAACTCATCCGATGGGTCGATGAGTAACGACGGGTTCATTTCTGTGTCATTGTTGTCGTTTCTGGTCGTTGTTGCACCTAAAAAAAAAAAAAAAAAAAAAAAAAAAAAAAAAAAAAAAAAAAAAAAAAAAAAAAAAAAAATTACATTTTGATAAATGTTAAGTGGAAAAACATTTCTAATTTATATATTAGATCGCAACGCCATCTGTCGATCAAAATTGTAAAATTTTAAATTTCGACAACAGATGTCTGTGTTTGGGTTTGAACATTGACGAATTCAGCCGAATTTAATCAGCGTTTCACCACGACGTTGTGTCAAAAATAATGAAAATAATTTTAAATTTTGACACCAGATGTCTCATTTTTAAAGTTTTTGAGACTGAAACTTACTCGGTTTCTTTCCTCCGACTAACTTTGCACTGAATTGTGCGGTTGATAACATCTTGCAAGCGGCAGTCTGAAGATTTCCAACACGCCCAAATGGAAAACCAGGTTTTCCTTCCTAAAATAAAATTTAAATAAAACAACAATAAAAAAAAAAGAAAAATTTAAAATCCAAATCACAGCATCAAATTACCCCAGATCCAGATCCAGATCCAGATCCAGAATTATCTACAAAATAACAAAAACATTAAAAACAAAACAAATTTTCAAAATTTCAAATTTACTTTGTGCATTTTCCATTCTCGTCGGGATAAAAAAAGAACTTTTCACCACCCTGGGCACGCCACCTGGCGTTGTAATAGTAGCACCCGTATTATTCTTCTTCGTCGTGGTCGCATCTCCATCATTACACCTCCACCGCAATCGAATAGCTCTCGCTTCATCATTCGACGTCGAATCTGAGCTTTGATTCGTAGAAGGCGGCGTCGCGAGAAGAAGTCCGAGTTCAGAGGTCGATCGTTTGGAATTTCTCATCGCTGTCGGATCCCCGTATTCGAATTTCGGTCGCATGATTCCGAATCTATTTCCGGCTACTGATGGCGGTGCGGGTGCAGTGACAGCTGGCGGCGGAAATACCATTCTCGGAGCACGCAAAAAAGCTTGAAGGAATGCGGGGCGGAATGCGGGGACGATTTTCGGCACCGCTGGTCTGGTCAAAGTTGTTCTTTGGTTCCGACAAGTGCTGGTGCTGTCCGGTTGGGTGTCCGGCTGGTTCGTAGCAGTGTTGGTTATAGGAACCACTTTATATTCAATTTTCGTCGCAGTGGTGGTTACTTTATATTCAATTTTCGTCTGAGTAATTTTACTTCCTGTGTTCACAGCGAGGTTTTTCGGTAGCTCGCACTTCACGACTAATTTATTCGCAACATATTTTCCCAGAGGATCATTTTCCGGCGCTTTCGTCGGTTCCCCTCTTTCCGAATTCGGTTCCTGTCGGTTTTGTGGGACTTCTATTTGATCCATCATTCCACGTCTGAATCTCAAGATTCTCTTCATCACAGCGGGAGCGTTTTGATGCGTTATAGGTCTGACAAATCCGTCTCGGAAGAAGGCATTTAGTTCCATCTGCCGCTGCCGTCGCTGCTGCTGCTGTTGTTGTTGTTGTTGTTGTTGTTGTTGTTGTTGTTGTTCCTGCTGCTGTTGCTGCTGCTGTTGCTGCTGTTGCTGCTGTTGCTGCTGTTGCTGCTGTTGTTGTTGTTGTTGTTGTTGTTCTCCGCCCGCATTGTTTTCTCCAGCCGCTAGTCGTTCATGGGGTCCGATAAGAAAATTTGGTCGCTCATGTGGTCCGATAAGCAACTCTGGTCGAGGCTGTATTTAGAAAAAAATTAAGAAATTATTTTGTGTTGTATAATAATTAAAAATTTTGATATTTTGTTATTTTTCAATTAAGTCTAATCATTTCTTTCACGAATGATCATCAAAATTTTATTCATTCTAGTTTCTTACCGCGCGTAACATCATCGGAAATTGATATTGATGACCTTAAAAAAAAAATTAAAAAAAATTCAAATTTATTAAATTTCGACACATGTCAAACCTCGTTATAACGAACTCCATGGGTAATCAAATATGATTCGTTATAGCGGGAGTTGTTATTTTGAAATTTCCTTACAACGAAATTCTGACAAAAATTTTCATTACAACGAATTAATAATTCGATGCAGAAATGTTTACAATTTTAGTAAAAAATATTCAATTACAACGAGGAAAATATGTATTTCCGGTTGAAAATATTATTCGCAACAGATGAAAATACTTTTTTAACGAGGAATTCGTTATAACGAAGTTTGACTTTTATTTAAACGATTTAATACCTTCCATAATCGGCATCGGCATTGCCAATGGGTCGCCCAACGCACCCCTCTGTATATCCAACATGTGTAGATACCTATTGTGTAGTCTGGCAATTCGATCTCTGAAAACCTCGGGATCGCCTTCCGGAGGCGGAAATGGAATGACAAATCGTCTCTCCATGAGTTTGCACATATTCGCTAGCGTTTCCGCTTTGTTGGGCGGCTGTTGGGGTTCTCCTCCCTCCATTCGTCGTACTAATCCGGGAAAATGATCGGGGAGTCCGAGGAATGCGGCAATTCCGGGAAATCCTGGATATCGTCGATGTCCGCGGTGATCGCGGGGTCCTTGAAGACCATAAGTGTTTATGAGTTGTTTTTCGCTCGATATGTTCTTGACGGGGTCGTTTCTCAGAGTGACGTTGGCCAGTTCCGGATGTTTTTTGAGGTATTCTTCGCGCGCTGATGCTGCAGTTGCTTGAAGCTCTTTGCGATGCATGTCGTTTTCGTTCGTGTACAACGGACATTTGCCGGATCTGGGAAATATAAAATCAATGTTTACTGATTAGTTTTTGAAATTTGAGCAGTAATTTATCGATTTTTGTCAATTTTTAATCCGATATTTAATCATTTTTTTAAGTATTTTTATTATATTTAGATAAATTTTTCACGAGATTAAAATTTTATCTCATTAATATCTCGATTTGTCAATCTTAAATCGATATTTAATCAATTTTCTTTACGTATTTTCGTTATATTTAACTGTATTTTTAATTTTTTCATCGATATTTATCAATTCCTACACATTTTTAAGCCTTTTTATCAATTGTATCGACTTCTAAGTAAAAAAGAAAATAACAGTTATTTTTTTTCTTTACTTTCCGTTAGCGTATTGCTCGAAATGCGAGTAATCGTTAATCGGCTGCTGACACACGTAACACATCATCTGTCCACAAGTGCACGTCATCTTATTGCATCCGTAATCTTTAATGAATCGCCGTTTACATTTCGGACACGTTCGTAACAAAGCATCGGTCATTTTATTCTCGATGTACGTTCGCATGTCAACTTCAGTTCGCGACTCGATTTCGTCGCATCTCAGAGGCACGTGATTTGGTTCTTTGCATAATCTAAATTTATAATAATAAATAAACAACTTTTATTTATCGATTTTTAATCGATTTTTCTTAATTTTTTAACCTGCATGTTTCTTTAAGGCATTCTGGGTTTAGGCATTTAAACACCTTATCGTTCGGATCGCACATGATGGCCGAAAACGAACAAAACGGACACGACTCCAAATCCGGTATCTCCGCTTGCCGAATCTCCTTTTCCTGAACTTTCCGGAGCAAGTTTGAAAAAATGTTTCCTTTCAGGCAACTCTGGAGCACTTTCATCGGGAATTGTTCTTTGCAATAGCCGTTAAAACACGGGAAACTCAAATTATCGACACCTAAAAACGAAAAAAAAATTAAAATTTTATAATGAAAAATCTCTTTTTTGTTACCTATATTAATTTCCGCTTGTTTACGAATGCATTCTTTGCAAAATAAATGGTCGTTTATGCAAGATAACATGTCTTCTAGTATCAATTCGTCTTCGAAACAACATTCGCACGTCATCAAAGTTCCTGCAGCTCGCGCCTCTTCGATTTTCGCCGTTTTATCCGCTTTTTTCTTGTCAAGAAACCCTAAAAAAAAAAAAAAAATCAATAAAATTTGCATTTATTTCAATTTTTGACAACTTAAACCTTTTATTTCATCCGATAATTCCAAATACGCCAACTCCTGGTAAAATAAATCATTCGTAACTTTGGGCATTTCGCTATTCTCAATTTGTTCGCCATTTCTGCTGCGTTTCAATGGCGGTTCTGGAAAAACAAAAATTATTATTTTTTTTTTAAATATTAATTGTCTCGATTTTCACCTTCGCACGACAAATATGTCTTCATTTGACCCACGAATGGAATTAAACGATATTTTTGTTTTATTAAAATATTCGCCAGCTTCGTGAGTTGGAATGTCGGGTAATTGTTGATGGCATATGCAAATACGTGCTCTTTGTAATTTTCGTTAATTACTCGCTTAGTCCCGTTAAAATACTTCTCGGGGTCGGGGAACATGTCTAAAAATTCTTCGACCGTAAAATTCCTTTAAAAAAAAATTAAAAAATTAAATTTTAAACCATAAAAATAATAATAATTTTAAATTTTAAACCATAAAAATAATAATAATTTTAAATTTTAACCCTTTTTCATTGATTTTCACCTTTCAACAAACTTCTTCTTAATCGTTTCCCTTTTAGCCTCTTCCACCTTCTTATAAGTCGCTTTCTGGAGCCACGAATTGACCATTTCGTTCAAATACTCGTTGTTCCCATTATTCTCTTGCACGAAATTCGCAAAGAAATTCGGATCTCCATCCGGGAACATTTCCGTTAAAGATTTAACCTGCGATTCAATCGACAAATCCGATTTGACAGCAGAAGTGGACGGTTGTGGATTTTCCAACGTCTCTGAATTCATATAAATTCTCTCAGGTTCGTCATCTTTAGTCAAATCGACCAAACAAATCCCATCATCCATTTTCTGGTATTGATCGTTCTTTTCTTCCATTTCTTCAACCGGTAACTCGAAATTATCATCATTGTCACGTAACTCTCTAATTACTAACTGCACTCGGTTCGAATCTTCGTAATGAGCCTCTAAATACGCGAGGATTTCCTCGTTGCTCTTGGAATCCACGTATTTCTTCACCAAATCCACATCTCGGAGGAGTTTGTCGTACAAATCACTGGACGAATGATGCATTTTGATTCTAAAATTAAAAAAAAAAATCATTTAAAATCAAAATTAGATAACAAAAAATTGAAAAATTACTTTAAAAATACGTAAAAAAATTCATAAATTCCCAGAAATACCTCTGGGCTTTAAATCAACAAGTTGTTTCTGTATGTCGTCACTTGGGATTTGAATTTTCGCGATTTTACTTAGCCTAGATTGGAATATTCAACGTCAAAAATGTTCATCGATGATATATAACCTATAAATAAATAAATTAGACATTAAATTTTGTTTAGAAAGAGAGTTTGTTACCGATGAGTTGAAATGCGTTATTTAGGTTACTGTTGATGTTGTTTTTACCTCGCATGGTTTTCGAGTTGGTGCATTCCTTTTGCTCGTTTACCAATTTCCGCGCTGAGTTTGGGAGTATCTGATAGTGAAAGTGATTAATGCATATCAGAAATATGAGAATGTTGTTGGTTTTGATTAGTTTTTACCACCGGTCACTGACCAAAATGCGTGCGATCTCACAGAAAGTTACAAACCGAACGATCTCACGTTCTGGAATATTAGGAATATGCGCCATCTGTTAGTGGTCTCTAGAAACAGATTGAAGTCAACAAATTTTGATAATAATTATCACAATTTCCTCACTTTAAAATATTAAATATTAAAAAAAAATTGTTAACTTATTGAAACTATGTTTATAAATATTTGACATCACGATTTACAAAACGTCCGTCTGAAGTTTTTCCTTTACTTTACTGGCACCTGGTGACGATTTGATCAACTCACATTCAAACCTCAGGCGGGAAAAACAAATTTAAAAAAAAATCATGTCGATATTTAGAACGAAAATAAGAAAAATCCACGCAATAAATCTAATTTTCCACAGTTTATTTAACTTTACTCAAACTCATTAAGAACTTAACAACTTTAACATAAACAACTTTTCAATAAAATAATAAAACAAAAATTTATTTAAAAAAAAAAAAAAACAAACAAAAACATGAAAACTACGATTAAAACTTGTTTTAACGGCTATCTTAATTATTTATTTATTTAGGCCTATCATAAAGTACATTCTGCAATTCTGTAAACGCATTTCGAATAAAATATTATTATTGCACGTTTATTAACAAAAAAAACAAAAAATAAAAATCCATCGAAAGTGAGAGATAATGATTAACAAAACACTATAAAATAAAAATCACTCGTTCGAGGCAACAAACACTGAGATCATCACAACAACTAAACGCCATTTTGAAAAAAAACCACGTGATGTTCAATTTCCTCATTAAAAACCTCAACTAAAACATCGAAATCTGGGCTAAACACGGCCAGAGGTAGATCGACTAAGTTCCTTAACCCTAAAAAAAAAATTAAATTAAATGCAAAAAAAAACTCAAATATTCAAAAAATAAAAATTCTCTCGAACAAATGAACATGGAATTTCCCACTTTTGAAATACACTGTGCAAATAAATGATTTTTAGGAATGAAAAAATAGAAGCACCGACGCTATATCGACAACTGACAACGCTACGAGGATATTTCTATTCACTTTTACATTAAAATCTTTGGTATATTGCTGTATTTGTCACACAAAACTGGTTAATGAATCGAACCAAACTCGCAATTCTAACACGAAACATTTTCAAATTGACAAACTTTCACTACCTGCAACGAAATGAGCACAGAAATGTCAAAAATTCAAACATCGGAGAGGATAAACAAAATTGGATGAGATCACAACTTTTGGATAAAGCTTAAATATTCATTTTTATCATTTATAATTAAATATTATATATATATTATATTTGTTTTTAATATATTATTATATATTTCACAAAGATTTTAAGTATGTTTTGGCAACACCACCACATTTCTTTCAAATATCTACAACATCTTTGCTGTTTTTTGGGATGATGTTTAAAACGAAATTCAACAATATGATATTTACAGTAATGTAACAACAGATGAATGCCAACAACACAACCGAATAAACAAAAAAAAATGCAAATATATAATCCCAGAAAAAATATCGAAATTTTGAATATTTCGACATTTCTTCTAAAATTTTAACAACATTTGGTCACAAAAAAAATTTAAAAAAATGTAAAAACATTATGCATCGATAAAAACAAAATGGAGATTTCTAAGTCGGTAAATGCACGAGAAAATCGGATAAAAAATATAAAAAATTGAAATGTGGTATATTTTTTTATATTTTTTAAGATGAGGACTCCCAAAGACGATTTTTTTTTTTTTTTTGTTGAAATTATTGTTTTCAGTGAGGCGACGACGACGACGCTGACGACGGGGGTCGCTGTTGCGGCGATTTGTTGACGGCAGCGGCACTGACGTACACGTTCTCGGCGAATTTGTCGACGCGTTCGACGGCCACTCGGTATTCGCACTTGGAAATGTATCGCACGTGTTTTTCGGGTGGGTTTTGGTTCGAAACCGACACCGATCGCACCGTTGTGTGCGACACAAAGCACGCGGGCATCGTAAACTCCACGTGCACAAAATTGTCTAGTTCTTCGGGCATCTGGTCGTACGACGTCAGCTCGAAGCGGCACACGAACGAATGTTCCGTATACGCACCTAAAAAAAAAAAAAAAATTTTTTTAGTTAATAAAATTCATATTATTATTATTATATATATTTTCGACCTTGTCCTTCTTTCGGTAATCGAGGCACGCGCCACACGAGCGAACGATGATGATGTTCGTATTTAGCTTGGCCCGTGCTCACTTCGATTAAGCTGGGTTCTGCCGATTGGGCCGCTCCCATTAATCTTTCCAATCCCTAATTTCCAAATAAATCCAGTTAAAATGTTATTTGACGTGTAAAAAGTTTGAATTATACTTTAATCTTTCCCGGTTTTCTGGAGGCCGATTTCAAGGAACCGTATCTGAAGTGTTTCTCCACTCTGAATAAGTAAATCCAACATTCCGGAAGTAGGTACCGAAACGAAATGTCTTCGCAAGGCACTTGGCCGTGCTTGCGGCTACTATACCCAGGCACGAGCACATCGATGCGAAGTTCGATTCGGTTCCCTTCTACCGTCAATACTGCTTTAACCTAAAAAAAAAAAAAAAAAAAAAAATTAATTTATCTAGACAAAACGCCACCTGGCGGTGCTAAAATTACTTGTAATGGAAGTTCCCGCACTTTCGGAGGTCTTACTCTAAACCTCAACAACTCGAAAAAACACGCATCGGGTGGATGAAACCTATCAAAAAAAAAATCACATCAACGCTCAATTTTATTTATAAACCACACACAAAAAAAGAAACGGACTTTATATTTCTAGTTTTGTCGAACTCCTCTTGATTAATGCACGAATGAAACTCGATATTTTCCAAGCGAATCCATTCCTCAGTCACGACGGGTATAATATCGTATCTGCCAACCACTTCCTTTCCTTTCTTCGGAAGATCGTTCAAGCCAACCTCAATGTCGGGCATTCCGGTGATAAAAGCGAGAAAAAACACTCTGACACGCGCCACTTGTTTATTCACGTGACCACTTTTGGCCACGTCGCAGAACGTCTCGTCCTGAACCGTCACTTGAATTTCCTCCGTTTTGTACGTGAGCGCCCGATCTCTGTGCGCCGCCAGCCGAAAGAGGGCGTCTTCGACCTGCAAAGCGAACACCTTGAGATCGGTGAAACTCGCGCATCCCAATTTGAGCAACTGCGACACTTGCGGCGCATGCTCTAGCGGAAGTCCAAGTTTGGCCAGTTGTCCGAAACTCGTGATCTGCCCTTGTGCCACTTTAGATATCTGACCGGGTCTCACTCCGACCCGTTCCCTGTAGAAAATATACTGCAACTTCAGCGTAAAGATCTTTCCGTACTGGTCAAACTGCTGCGCACTTATCTCGGACACCGAGTAACACGCTTGTAACGGAAGTTCCTGGAACGGATCTCTGTCATCGGCCGAGTTGTATAGATGCAACACGTGATCGCGAAGTCTCACAAACACCTTCTTCCAGAACCTCTGTCCAGTAATCTTCTTCTTGTTCGGTTGTCGCAGCACCATTGACCATCCGTCGCCTTCGTACTTCGGCGGGAAATCCTCCAGGGGTTCGCTGTCGTCTTCGTCGAAAAGCACCGATCCCAAACTTTCTTGCGACTCCATTCTTTCCATGTCTTTCATACTCGGTGCCTGAGTGGACACTGGTGCAACAACGTCCTGCATTTGGGGTTTCGCATCCATCTCCATCCAGTCGTCGCTGTCTCCGAACGATATTGCGTCCGTCGGTTCAGGTGCGACGCTCCCCGGGTCGAAGGGGTTGAGCCGTGGCATTGTCGATCCATGCGCCGGACTTCGGCTGGGACTCTTTGGGGGTGGCGGAAGGAGAACCGGCGCCAGACCGAGTTCGGTGGGAACGTCGCTTTTGTCCCGCATTTTCGGTCGGATGAAGATGGAGAAATCCGGACCGCTGTCGTCCGAGTCCGAGTCCTCTTCTTCCACTTTCTTGTGGTCTCGATCTTGGTCTTGGGGAATGGTCATGGGGATGGGGAAACGAGCCGGGGACGGTCGAGGCACCGCGGGTGGTTCGGTCATCGACAGGAAGGGGTCGAATTCGTCGACTAGTCCGAATCCCTGATCATCTCCTCCGCCTTCAGAGATGGATTTTGTCATGGACGAACCGCCGAAGGGGTCGTAGTCAGCTTTGCTGGCGGTGACCATCGAAGTGCTCTGGAAGCGCGCCTCGAAAGCGTCGAACGCCGCGTTGTCCATCGAACATTCCTGCGCTTTGGGCGGCGATTCGACCGTTTCCGAAACCGAAACTCCGGAATCCTCTTCTTTCGAGTTCATTTCTTCGCGAGTTTCGTCGACACTCAGTTGGTCAGGGGTGGTAGAATCGTCCAGTTGCACCTTGTAGTCATCGATTTCGGCTTTCATCTCTCGCAGATGTTCGATTTCTGCATTAACCGCTTCTGCTTCAATGATTTCTGCTTCTAGGTCGAACAAATCCGCGTCTTCCGGACACGGCGTTGGAGGATCGAACCCGGTGAGGGGCTCGACGGGGGTCTTCGGACCTCGCTGACCCAATGCTTCGAAGACATCCGCATTTTGTTTGAGTTCTACGGGTATTTCTATCTTTATTTTTACTTTGGAATGTGCCGGTGCCAATCCATCAAAGGCGTTCATCGGTTGCATGATCGAATCGAACGCGTCGAACACGTCGATCGGTGGATTGACCGGTACGCTGGACGTCACTTGATCTAAATTAGAACCGCGCCTCGATCCGGTCGCCGATTCGTTTGTTTTTGCACTAACATCCACTTCGGACCACACGTCGTTCTGTCCGAACAAACTCGCCTTCCTCGAACTCCCGGTCGAAATCGGTTGAGCGCCACCTGGTGGAGAAATGGCACCGAACAGATCGAAGTCGGCTTTCGGCTGCGGAGCCACGACCGGGTCGTCCAGACTGAACAAATCCCCGGTGACGGACCCCGATTCGCCGAAGCTTCCGTAAGGGTCAACTGTCGTGTCCAACCCAAACAGTTCCTCGACCAGTGAAGGTCTCTTTTTGGGCGGTGGAGGAACCGGCGGTTTTTGGCGAGAAACGCCGAAAAAGTCATTATCCCCGCTCACGGCCGACGCGAAGGGGTTACCTGCCGACGGTCTGTCGGATGCCGCTACCGGAGCCGGTTCGGATTGCGGGAATCCGAGGAGCGGTCCGTTGAGAAACGGGTTTGTGGTGCTCGGTTCACATGGGGAATCCGACAAAAAAGGGTTCGGAGACTTGCTCCTAGAGGTCGGTGGAACGTAGGGATTCATCTCTGTGTCGTCTAAAATACTATCTCTCCTCGAGGTTTTAGTCGAACCCAAATTTTCCAGATAAGCGAACGGATCCGGCTCGACTGTCGATGTCGGATGAACTTCTTGCGTCTCCGGGACTTTAGGTCTCTTTGCCCCGATGCTCGGTTTCCTCAAAGAGGTTCCGTCTCTCGCTCTAGGTCTCGCGCGCACTTGAGTTCTGGCTATTGACGACTGCACGTCGACGAAAGACGTGTCGAAAGGGTCGTCACCGTCGTCCGTCAGCGGCGGGACTCCGAAATCGTCGTCGTCGTCTTCGAAGACGTATTGTTCTGTGGTTTCGAAAGCAAAATCGTTGCTGGAAGCGAAATGAAAACCATTGGCTTCACCGGAAGTGTCCGGTGGCGGGGGTCTGGGGGGAGGAGCCGAGTTTTTCGGGGGCGGTGGACGTGGGGGAGGGGGTTTCTGAGTGTTTTGGGGTGTTTGGGTGAGTCCTGGCCACGGGGGTATTTCTACTTCCGGTGTTGGTGGTTCTTGTTCTTGTACTGGTACAGTGCTAGTGGCGACTATTTTAGTAAGATTGTCTTGAGTCTTTTGAAGTGTTTCTGTGATTCGACTCGTCAGCTGCTTATAGGCTTGCCACTCTTCCGATTCTTCGTCTAAGCGCTCTTCGTAGGGAACCCAGTCCTTTGGGGCGCCCTCTGTAGGTCGGTTAGCAGCTGATGGGAAGAACTGGTTCGGATCGAAGTCGTCGTCATCATCGTGATGTCCTTTCTTGGAGCCCTTGATTTTCTTCTTGATAAAGTTCATCTCCCGAACTACTTAGCCTCCTGAAAAAATAAAAACAAACAATTATTTTAGTGGTGAGAGTCGTGATTAATGGGGAATCGAATTAGAAAATGTTTTAGGTAAAGAAACAAAAATGACAATTTTTATAAAATTTCATACAAAAATCCAAAATTAAAAATATTAATTTTATAAAAAATTTTGCATGTAAAATTTTTTTTTTTTTTTTAATTTGAAAAATTTGAAATATTGGAAAATTTCACGTTAAGTTTTGAAGACATTTCAAAAATGTGAAAAAAATTTCAGAAAAAGGATAAAAAAAAAAATTTAAATTAAAAAAATAAATCAATTCGTCTCAAGGAGACCATCAAAACGACATATCCACAATTCCCTTAGCTAACTATAAGCTCAATCCAATTTTAATTCATAACCCTCATGTAAATCATCTTATGATGCAACGGGTCATTGCGTCACAAAAAAACCCATTGAAAAAACCACATTCCGCTATTTTAAAAAATTCCCATCCATTCACCATCCCACTTTATTTTCTCACTCTCTTCCCACAAAGCTTCAAAAACCGAGTGAGTGACAGCTCCAGTTCAATACAATCATCAAACACTATAAAACGTCAAGATTTAAGTAGAGCAGCATGGTGACAACATTCATCATCTTCAACCAATTTCATGCCTAGTCGCGACGCCATTAAGCTCTCCGTGGGGTTCGCTGCGAATTAAAAATTCAAAAACGAGACAAATCTCTTCATTTAACCACCACTTTACTTTCAATCGCAAAAAAAAATTTCATGTTTCAAAAATCAAGTTTCAAAAATAAAATAATCAAATTTTAAAAATCAAAATATTTTATATATATATATATATAAAAAAATTAAAAATAATTATATATATAAAAATAATTAAATTAAATGATTGCAGTGAAGCCCACTGCGTGTTTACTTAATATGTTAAGCCTAAATCGTGTGTAGTGGTGAAGCCGCTCTTTGCACGGCGCAGGGAAAAGAGCTGAATTTTACCGTGAAAAATAACGAAATCCTCTAAAATTTTTTTCCGAAAATTTTCCCGGGGTTCTTTTTCGACTGAAATACGCACCTGACTGGGTGGTCGCCCACCCGCAAATCTGTGTCGAAAATTGCCCGGAATTCGGTATATGATGGAGGCAACGAGAAAATGGCGGAGTGAGTGAGAGAGTGAGAGAGTGGTTAAAGGGCAGCGCGGGAAGAGGAAAAGGAGATGACGATTTTTCCCGTCGTTCCTCACTTGGATTAACCGATATTTTCAATCGTTGCGTTACCCCTGCTACGAAACCCCGGTTCGAGAAACAGACTCGCCGACCTATCGATTTATCGAGCTGTCAGTAGGTTTTTCTCGATGACATCATAATTAAATTAAATTAAATAAAATACAATTTAAAAAATAAAATTTAAAATCTTTTTGTGATTTTTATAAATTGACGTCACTATAAATGTCGTACAGGAAAACCAAGGGGCAGCTAAATCACAAAAAAAATCTAATTTTTGTGTATTGCAATGCAGTCACCTCCGTAAATCAACCCATGTAATTCAAGGGGCAGCTAAATTTATAAATTTTTGTTTTTGTTTTTGTTTTTTTAAATAAAAATCATTTTTCGTCACATTTTCCCCTGGGTGTCGAAACTGGACTTGGCCACGTGCCTATTTCTCTATTTTTTTCATTTAAAACCACTTTTTCCTCTTTTTTTTCAATTTCAAATGAATTACAGTATGAATTGATATCCGTTCAATCAACTACTTCCTACAGCTGTGTACATACAATAAAACATAAAACGTGACGTGTCACCATCATATTTTTTTAAATAAAATTCATTACCATAAAAGAAAACATTTTTTTTTTACAGCAATTAATTTGTTTTCCCCTACAAATTTCGTGACAACGAATCCCACGACACTTCCTGTACGCCCCAATTTCACGACACGTTAATCGAACCCCCAACTTTCCCCCCGATGACGTCACTCGTCACAAACCCACACCGCCAATTGATAAAATCGCGTAATTTCTACCTGAAAAACATCTGGAAAGTCATCGGTTGTGCACGTAAATCGTCGAAATTGCGCATTTTGTGTACATCTGTGAAAAGGTGTGCTAAAGCTAGGCTAAAGTCACCGTTCGCCGACGTTGATTCGACCGAAGCGCCGAAAGCGAGCATAAAATGCACAAAAATCGATAGCCGATCTAAAAATAACCTATTTCCAAAATGCAACAATTTGTCGCCAGGTGGCGACGGGGTCCGCGAGTCAGGTCGAGTCAGGTGGTGAAACTGCAGGAAAGCTACCTATTTGTGAAATAATACCTGCTATAAATACATTTTTTGACCTTTAAGCGATGGAAAACGATATAAAAGATGCAAAAGTGTTGTTAAACACCACCTAGCGACAGAATCAAAAGATTAATTCATTACGGGACGAGGGGTGAAATTCTTAATCGGAGATCTATTTAAGAGGTTATGCAACGATGGAGACGCCGATTAATGCGCTTAAGTGGTGCAACCCGGGGAACGAAACAAATTAGAGTTGATTTTTCACCTCGAGAAATTCGAAATTCGCACTTTGCACTTTAGTGATTTCGCCGCTCGAGCGGAAATTGATATAACTTAAAAGAAGCGAAAAGTGTAGTTAGTTATAGGCTTATAATTTAAAAAAAAAAAAAAAAAAAAATTCAATAAAAGAATTGTTACGTATCTCCGTCAGCCATTTTGTATTATTTGATTTAGATAAATATATTTTTCTCAAGGGGTTCGACAAACTCAAATACTGTCAACGAGATTTATGTGATTCATGAATATATGTCAAAATCTTGTGAATATTTTTTAAAGATTTACAAAGATATTAGAGATTTTCAAGATTTTTCTAGATGTGTGAAGATTTCAGAGATTTTTTTTGGAGATTTTTGAAAGATTTTGCAACTAAAGATTTGATATTTGCAAATATCTACAAAGCTTTACAAAGATTTTCAGAGAATTTTCTTGACCTGTCGACACGATTTTCAAGTTTGTCGGACCTCTCAACTTTTTTTTTTTTTTTTTTTTACGTTTTCTCACCCTTCGCTAGATGCCATTGCGATCGTCTCCGTTGCGAGGAAAAAACACGTGTCGTCGATCAAACGCACCGCCGGGCGACGTCGAATGTTCGCTGCACGCGTTGGGATCACTACACGTGTGTGCGTCGGTAAACTCGCCCGTCGTATCGTGCTCGCACTCGCTTTCCTCCGACCCGTTGTTGAGCAGCAGCGGGTCGCGTCCCTCCAAACTGTCTCCTCCGCACACGAGCACTTCGCCCGAGCTCGTCGACTCGGCCGTCGCCGAGCGGCTCGGTCTCGCCGACGCCGATGCTGATGCCGTCGACGCCGACGCCGACGCCGGCGCCGTCACGTCCGTCGTCACCGAGTCCTGCGACGGCATCTGCGTGCTCCTGTTGCGCGTCGCCTCGAGCCTCGCAGCCCGCGACACCGGCGGCTCCGTGACCGAATCCTGCGACGGCATCTGCGTGCTCCTGTCCCTCGCCCACAGTCCACTCGCCGTTGTCTGACTACTCGCGTCCGCCGGCGGCGTCTTGGAGCCGTTCTGGTGACAGTGGTACAACTTGTGGCAGTCGCATTTGCAGTCCTCGCCGCCAGACGGCGAAAAGCGACTCGCTTCGAACATCCTCTCGCTCTCGTCCAAGTCGGCCTCAGTCGGTCCAGGGGCAGAAAAGGCGCCCCTGTCGGCGGGCGGCGGCACTTCCTTCGCGCTGTCGAACGTCACCCAACTGGTGGTGACCGGAAAGAACTCTTCCTCGTCCTTCCGCTTCGACCTCGGGCTCTGCAGCGCCTCTTGGCAGAACTCCTGCCAGTTCCTAACCGAACCTTTCCTCGGGCTTCTCCCCTTAAATTCGTCGCCAGGGAGAGACACCTTGAGCTTCTCCGGCTGCGCTTCGGCCGCCGGACGCTCGGGAGGCGGCGACGCTGAGTAGATGAAGGCCTCGATCGACGTGGCGCTCAGCGGAGTGGAACTACGCGGTCGGTCGATCGGCGTCGTCGTCAAATCGACGAGCCGCTGCCGGCGCACGGCCGCCGGCGGCGCTCTGCTCGCGAACGCCGCCGACGCCGAGGCCGATGCCGTCACCGATGCCGGCGACGGCTCGGGGTAGTCGTCGTAATCGGCGCTCTCTTCGGTGATCAGCGTCTCGACTTCGTAGTCCTCGCTCGTCGCTCGTTTCTTCAGCGACGCCGGATCCAAGTCCGTCTCCTGCTCCGATCCGGACGAAATTCGCTCGTCCGAAGTGGACTTGGCTCGCACTTCTGCTATAACCACGATTTCCCGTGGCATTTCCGGTAACTTTTCCGGCTTTTCCGCTCGTTCTTCGCACACCACCGCATCTCCTCTGTCGAGTGGTCTCTTGGAGCGTCGTTCCTGCGCCGCCACCGCTGCCGCCACGGCGCTCCTGTTGTCTTCTTCGACCGACGGCGGTGGCACTCGTGTTCCCCGGGGAGTTACTTTGGGCGCCGGACGTGGAGATTCGCGCTCTTCCGGCTTCTCCTCGGGTCCCCTGGCGTCCACGTACACTTCTACTGCCTCTTCGCGTTTGCCGTCGCCGTTGGACAGTAGGGGCGCCACTTTGTCAACAACTTTATCAACTTTGTCCACTTTGATCTCCGTTCCTTCCAACGGCTCGCCGTCGTCGTCCAGCAGATCGCACAGATGCGAATGAAGACTGATCTCCCGCGACGTCCATCCCGTGGACGAGGCGATTTCGACCGGCACGTCGACCGAGCTGGCCTGGAGTGTGAGTTTGACCTGCGCCAACTTCCTGTCCATTTTTTTATCCTTTTTAAACAGTGTCGAGAAGACGTTCCTGTTGCTCGCGTCCTTCTGACCCTTGGACGCGGGTCTATCGTCACCGGGAGCCTCTTCGGGGGTCTTCTTCAGCTTGCCGAAGATGCTCAGACTGCCCTTTCTACTCGTGGGACTGGTGGAGCGGTCGTCCGGACTCTTGCGACCTCCCAGCTTGAAGAGGTTCGTGAACGATGTCTTTCTGGGCGACTTGGGCGACGCGGGCGAGCCCGGTTCGCTCTCGTCGCGATGCTTAAAAAAAGAGAAGAAGCGGCGCGGCGAGTTGGGGGAAGGAGTCCGCGAAGGTGTCCTTGAAGACTGACCACTCAGATGACCGGAAGTGAGAGAGGATTTCTTGTGCGGCGCCTCGGGAGTGGCCGAGCGCTCGGGTAGCGACCGGGCCATGGCGGAGGCGGCCTCGGCGCCGCGAACGTCGTCCATAAAGGAAGAGGACTTTGAGTTTTTGATGTTGGTCCCGTTGGATTTGCCCGCCAGATTTCGCGTGGTTGGCGCCACCTGGAACGTGACGACGTGTGCGTCGACTACGGACTCGCGTGAACCCTCGTGGCTGAACTCGGCGCTGCCGCCGGTGGTGGCCCCGTCTTCCCAGCTGGGCGGGAACGAGTCGACGCGCGGCGTGGTGCTGGAGCTTTGACCGGGCGAGCCGGGCGAAGGAGCGTCCGGAGCGCGCGGAGTGCTGGGAGTGGCCGCATCGGCATAAAGCTTCACTTCCTCGCGGATCTCGGGCATAGGGTGTGAGTTTTTCTCGGTGGGGCTTTCGATCTCATCGCTCAGATCTTCGAAGGATGCGAGGGGCGCGGGGCCGTGACGGCGTTGACTCGAAGGGTAGCTGCAGCGTTTCGGCGCTCGCTCGGCCATGGCAGCTCACGCTAGCTTCACTCCTCCAGGCATTCTACATTTTCTTCTCTCTTTTTCTCTCGTTTTCTGCAAAAAAAAAAAAAAAAATTAAAATAAAATTAATTTCAAACTAAAATCTATAAATATCGGTGAAATTCATCTGAGTAACAGGTTGAACCTCCAGTGTTGACATTTTGTAAACAAAAGTTTACAAAATTTTCAACATAAAACTGATAGATGTCAATAAAGTTCACTGTAACAGGTTAAACCTCCATTTTACACATTTTTTAACTAAAATTTTCACGATTTTTTCCAATTTCTTTTTAAAATTTCCGAAATTTCAACCTAAAATTGATAAACATCGATATGTATCGGTAAAATTCAATTTAATAACAGGTTGAACATCCATTTCTGACATTTTTTAAACATAATTTTACAAAATTTTCACGATTTTTTCCAATTTCTTTTTAAAATTTCCAAAATTTGATCTTAAAATCGATAAATATCGATAAAATTCACATTAGTAACACGTTAAACATCAATTTTAAACATTTTTTTTCACAAACTTTTCACAGATTTTTTATTTTTGTTTCATTTCGTTCCAACTCGCACCAAACTGCCAATTAAGTGCTTCTAAATCACGACGCACTTATAATTTGCAAAAATACAGTTAAATCGATTTGGAATGACTCATTTAATTACGTGCATTTTACCCCATTAACTGACATTAATAATGCACCGACTAGAAATCAAAATGGCCGATTCTTCTCTTTCTCGTCTGCTTTGTAATTTTTTTCATTTTTTTTAAATTTTTTTCTTTCTTCCCACGAAATGCTTCGATGCAGTTCCAACTGGATTGGAACTGGAAATGTCCACCAACGTCGTTAACTCTTTTTCAAGCTAAAATATACTTTATGATCACTTAAAACATGCTGCAACCCCTCGTCATCAAACTCATCACTAAACACGAAAAAGAAAAAATAAAAAAATAAACAAAAAATATAAATTTGTCTCTTATACAGTCCAGTAATGCAAATGTCAAACATTACGCAACCGAGTGCACATGACGAAATTGATGTTTGTGGATTAATTGATGTTTTGTGCGGTTGAAAAGCGAGAAAAAACAAATAAAATGTCGAAGGACAACTTGTTACTAACGCATTACGTCAGTCAAAACAAAACGTGTCGATGTTAAACGTAACAGCACGAGACGGTAAAAAATCGCTCGTGTTCTCACTGTGTCAGCTGTTCGCTCACGTTTTAATCCTCGGAAGCCCAAACTGAACACGGACGTGTGCATCAAATGCACGAGTGTTAAAATTTCTCACGTTCAGGGTGGAAAGGCTAAAAGAAGGAAGAAAAAATCACATTTTGGTCGCGCCAAACGCCGAATCGGACGAATTTAAAGCGTATTTAAGCGTGTTTGATTTTATGCAAACGAAAATTGCGTTTTCGGAAG
>JAQFZP010001314.1:0-20393 GCA_034695745.1 Geophilus truncorum | reverse complement strand
TGGTTTCAATTTTGAATGCTACTCTAATTTACATTTATAATTTTATATTTTCATGTTATCTTGTATCATTTTGGCCACGTAAGACCGTACATTAACACATATATGTGTGGCTTTGGTTTCAATTTTGAATGCTACTCTAATTTACATTTATAATTTTATATTTTCATGTTATCTTGTATCATTTTGGCCATGTAAGACCGTACATTAACACATATATGTGTGGCTTTAGTTTCAATTATGAAAGAAATAATAATTTACATTTTTAACATTTATAATTTTATATTTACATGTTATCTTGTATCATTTTGGCCATGTAAGACCGTACATTAACACATATATGTGTGGCTTTGGTTTCAATTATGAAAGAAATAATAATTTACATTTTTAACATTTATAATTTTATATTTACATGTTATCTTGTATCATTTTGGCCATGTAAGACCGTACATTAATACATATAAATGTGTGGCTTTGGTTTCAATTATGAAAGAAAGTATAATTTATATTTACTTGTTATTTTGTATTATTTTGGCCATGTAAGCCCATACATTAATACACATATATGTCTGGCTTTGGTTTCAATTATGAATGAAACTAATTTACATTTATAATTTTATATTTTCATGTTATTGTATTATTTTGGCCATGTAAGTCCATACATTAATACATATAAATGTGTGGCTTTGGTTTCAATTATGAATGAAACTATAATTTACATTTATAATTTTATATATTTTCATGTTATTTTCTATTATTTTGGCCATGTAAGCTGTGGCAGATGGAGGTGAATCAGGTAAATCGAGTGATGATAGATATTCAGTCAAATCAACCACATTATCCTCCGATTCGAGATTCTGAACGTCATCCTCCGGACTTGGCGTCCTTTTCTGGGTGTCGTTAGGTTTTTTCAATGCTTTCAAGTGATTGATGATGACGTTTTCCTTGAATTCGATTAAATCTTGCAGAATTTTGTGGCTAAGGGTAGTTTTAACTACTATGTACTCAACAAAACAAGAAAAAAACTGATGCCACACTACGCACGGTGGCCAGTCGCTACGTATTGCGGCACCCTGTACTTCGCGCTCGGCGTCCCGCAACTACACAACAGAAATTACAAAAACGCTTAAAAAAGAAAAGGAGAGGAAAGAAAAACCTATTGCAAACACCAGTGCAACAAATAAAGAAATTTAGACATAATTTTAAGCAACCTTTAGTATCAAAACACCGAACATGAATGAAAATGCTGCTTTTTGCCTCATTTTTTTGTATGAAATTGTTCTCGAAGCTTGAATTATCACTTATCTGAAGTTTTACGAAGTTTTCTAGTGCTCTAGTGGTCCTAATAACTCGCCAAACTGCGTTGGCAATGTTCCGACGCGAACCAACATGGCGGTTCCCTGTTGCTTTTTCTGTTTAGTCGTTTTTTCGTCATTGTTAAATTCCTTTTTTGTACACTGGAAAACGGACAAAAATGACACTTAAACTGTTTCTCCTTCGTATGTATCCGTGTGTGTAGTTCCAACGTCGACTTGGAAATACAATTTCTAGCAATATTTGGAGAGTTTGTAACGATGTCCCACACGAGTGTGCCTGTGGTCTTCTCTCTCCACGTTTATTTAGTCATCAATGTTTCCACTTACCTCTCAATCTCCAATCGAGGAGTTTCACGTTTCACTTTTGGGCAATCGGTGCCCCACTAGGGTTTACTTTTTGCATTCCATCTGTCTGCCCTCTTCTCTTCCAAGTCTCAAGAGCGATTCCTCTTCTAAGATGACAGGCTTATTTTATAGGGAGTGTATATAATTGTTAAAAAGGGAAGTAGAGGAACAGGTTCTTGTTAACCTTTCAAGACGCTGTCTAAATTATTTGATTACTGACTGGGGAAAAAGGAAGTCGTGTGTCCACTCCACAACAGAGTGACACAGCATGACTCAAAAAACCCCACAAAATTCCCTCTGTTCCGTGACTCCGGCATTTCTACTGCCTTAAACATCTTACGACATGTGTAGGGGTAGGGGCAGGAGGCCAGATGTTTTAAACCATCATCAAAAACTTGACCTTCGGGTGGTTTGTTTTCCTTGTTAGCAATAATGTTGGATTGATGTTACTTTCGATTCACAGCTTTATTGCGTCCTTTTCTTTGCTGAATTTAAGGACCTGGTGTGCCGATAACGTTCTGATAATTATTCCGTAGGCTTTGGAATTTTTATCATTCCATTTCTCTCATTTCTTCAGTTTTACTTCATGATCTGGGTCAGCGGCGTCTGATTTTGCGGGTCTATCTGTTAAGATTATTTGTCCCCACAATGCCTTGGACCTCAAAACACCTTCAACGCGTGTGGCCCACAAAAAATAGTTCCACTTATTGAGTCTCTCAACACTTGAGAATTCGTCTGACTCATTTACTGCCATTTTGTAACTGTTACAGCTTGAACAGGTACTAGTTTCACTTTCTGAGTACTCTGAATCACTTTCTCTTTGACCTTCAGTGTTTTCAACTGGGTTTTGACTCACTTGTAATTCAAGATGAGTGATTTCTTGACTTGAAATGTTTTCCATTGTGTCAGATCACTTTCTGTGATAATAGCTGAATTTTCAGCCTTAATCTCACTTAAATGTTATGAAGGCTAGCAGAAGTTCTTGCTATAAACACGACGGCGAGGTCTAGACGGCGGCGTTGATGGCGAAGCGTGCTTCTCGCTCGAGGTGCGCCATTTGTGACGGACTTTTTACGACAGGACGCGTTATTTCTCAAATCATGACAACATTATTATTTATTCGATAAGCAACTAACAATTAAAATCTAATAATATTATTTGTAATATGGTACGGTGCCCGATATGACGTCACTTGGCCTTGGAGTCGATTCGGGTCTGGTTCTTGGGGATCCAACATGGCGTCGTAACTCGATCGTATCGGCGTGCGACTCACAATGGATTCATGATGTTTTCACGTGATCTTACTTGGTGTGTTGCAGGTTTAACGTGGCAGGGCCGTCACAAGATGGTTTCTACAGCGTTCAAGGTGGTTTGCAGTCCTCTAGATGTCACTGACAGCAAAAAGAAATGAAAATATTATCTCAAAAGTTCCAAACAACCGTCAAAAACCTAGTTTTTTGCTCCATAGACTGGTTGTCTCTCTTTTGGAATTTGGGGTGTAGTTTCGAAAAGCGGCCGTTCCCGATCGTCTTGATTTTCACTCCACAGACTAAACAGAGCATGCCGAGTTCATTGGTGATGGTTAAATTTGTGTCATTTTAAATCATTCCTATTATTACGGGGGTGATTGTTTATAAAAACCAGCGCTGCGCGCGCTAAATGCAATAATGGAGTGGCAGCTCCAGTAATATTTCTTTATTTACATTTCACTTCCCAGGATACAGATGTTTAATGTCTGCTAGAAGCGCATTAAAGGGATCTACAGACCGATTTTTTTTATCTTTAAACTACAAATATTCACATAAGTGGTTCGCAACAAAATGGCAGATAGCGACAACACACACGTCTCCGCTCCAACTCCAATTGTACTGAGAACAATTGATTTTACCCACTTGCCACTTTTCATCAAAAATGAACTCAGCACGCGATTCTGAGCGTGCAAATCTATAGGGAAAAAGTTAAGAAAACGGCCGCTTTCATATGTTTCATATTTGATTAAGTGGTATAATTTTGTAAATTTTATTTTTATTTTTATTTTTATTTTATTCAAGGTCATGTTTGACAAAATGGCGTCAACTCACCACAAAAAATACAAACCATTATCACTATGACAACAACACATGATTATTTTTTTCAATATAATAATCTGCAAACTACGTGTTGAAGTAAGGTTGATTAATCAGGTTAGTACTTAGTAATTGAATTTAATTTTTATTTGGTAGTTAATTTAGATGTTTTTATTTTGTAGTTGCAATTAATAATTGCGCTGTAATTTTCATCATTTGATTGAAGTTTTGAATGCTACCGGTACTTGAAGAGATGAAGACGATTTTTTCTATTTTTTAACTTTTTTTTTAATTTATTTCTGTTTGTGAATTTTTTAATAATTTTTGAAATTAATTAATTTTGTTTAGAATTATATTTTTTTAATTTTAGCCATGTAAGCCCACTTATCAAGTCTTGTATGAGTGGCTTTAGTTTTATTTCATTCAAAATATGGTAGTTATTTTAATTTTAAAAATTATTAATTTTGTTTTGAATTATATTATATATTATATACAATTTTTCTTCTCATAATCTCATATTAATACATGATTTTAACTACTGTATGAAAGAATAATTTACATTTAAATTTATAATATTTTTATTTATATATCATTTTATATTATTTTGGTCACGTAAGCCCATACATTAATAACTGTGTGGCTTTGGTTTCAATTGAGTTTAAAATTTATATTCTTAAAATTTATTAATTTTATTTTGTATAGTTTTGGCCATATAAGTTCATATATTAATACATATATATGTGGCTTTGCTTTCAATTATAAAAGAAAGTATAATTTATATTTAATTTTATATTTACATGACATTTTATATTATTTACATGTCGTTTTATATTTTTGACCATGTAAGCCCATATTATTTTTTCTGTGTGGCTTTGGCTTCAATTACAAAATTGTTGTTTGTTTATTTTAAAATACAAGGTGAATGATTTTTTTAACTCTAATTATGTTAGAGTTTAAATGTTATTAACACAAACCCAACAACTGGTAATTTAGTACGGTACCTTCGGTATTTTGGCTTTTGGTTTCAAAGCCTAGTTTTCGCTGAAGATGAGTCAGGACACTACAATCCATTGCACATAAACGGGTTGGTCGTGTATTCTTGAGAAAGGCCTGACTAGGGACTAATCTCTTATTTACATTATTTACGAATTTTTAAAACTTATAATTTCAAAAAAAAAAAAGAAAAAAAAACATTGGCTCTATAAGACCATACATTAATTTAAACATGTGTGGCTTTGATTTCAATTACGAACAAAGTAGTTATTTTTAAAATTTATTAATTTTGTTTTGAATTATGTTTTGTACAGGTTTGGCCATGTAAGCCCATACATATGTTTGGCTTTGGTTTTATTTCATTAGAAATAATTATTTTTAATATTTAATAATGTTTTGAATTGTTTTATGCAGTTTTGGCCATGTAAGCTCATACATATGTGTGGCTTTGGTTTCAATTACGAACAAAGTAGTTCTTTTTAAAAGTTATTACTTTTGATTTATATTATTACTATTATATAGTTTTAATAAATATGCTCATACATTAGTTTGTATGTGCGCGGAATTTGGTTTCAGTTAAGGCAGAAAGTCTAATTTTCCAAAAGCTCCTCGATTTACTTTTTCTAGCTGACTAATGCGGGGAAATACAGTATAAATTTATAATTTTATTCTTTGTTGTGGACTTAGGTTGAGCTAGCTAGCTTACTTAGCTTTAGGTTTTAGACTAAAAAATCTAATAAACGTACATGAATTTACTCACACATTGGGCTCCATTTTTTAATTCCCGAGGTTCTTGGCACTGGCATTGTTTCCATTATGCCCACCGTGTTCACTATTCCCACCATTTCCACTATTCTTACAATGCCCACCACGCTCAACATTTCCATCATGTCTTCAAGCTCACCTCACACAATGGGCTTCGTTATTTCATGTTCGAAGTCCTTGACTGAGTATGTCCCCTGGTATCGTGTCCTCCATGTCCACCACGCCCAATATTTCCATCATGCCCTCCATCAAATTTTTTTTTTATGCTTGTTGTTCGTTGGCCGGCATGTCGTGTTAAAGCATATCGGATGCGGCACGAGTCAATGCTGAAGTTTTTGTCAAAACGTGTTTGTTATATCGCTTAGACATTTTTCATCCTTGATTGTAGATTATGATCTGTTTCAACGAATACGAAACGAACGAATGGTCTCTAACCTCTGAATGCGAATGCGAGAAATTATTCTTTGCTCTCACTTGGGGAATGGCTGCAAGAACCAATAGTACTTAGCCTCACCTTTCTTCTTGCGTTATAATAACGTGCAATTATTTATGTCAACAGCTGTCTAATCTCTTTAATGTAATGTCTACAATTGGAGGTTTTTTTTTTCCCATATCAAGTTCAAATACAATTCTCATTTTAATTAGGCAGAGGGTTCATTCTCTTGTAATACAGCATTAATGTAGTAAGTCAGTGGCGGTGGATGTTGCGTCATAGAATTTAAATTTCTCTCGATGTCCTCGTACCCATCGTCGAACGAGCTGTTGGTCCATGACTAATTTTCTACTTCGTTCAAATCGACCTCCGTCATCCCAGAACGTTGCAAATGTAAAATTGCGTCTTGACGCGTCGAATTGTAGTATTCGTCGGCATTATATTCGTTTTTGTAAAACGGCGAAAAAACTTCATACGTTTGAGTATCTTTCCTCATCAAAGGCCAATAGAAATGTGGCTCAATCTTTTGTTTTGTTTATTTAGAACCCTTATGTCCAGAGAAAGCTGCATCATGATGTGTATGCATAACCTCTGGAATAATTGCCTTTGGAGCCTTTCTATAATCAACAACAAATCTGTATGTGCCATCGCTTTTGTTTACTAATAAAGCAGAAGCACTCCATGGAGAATTTGATGGCTCAATAATTCCTCACGTTTGAAGGTCATGAACTTGTTCTTCCTTCTGCTTTCTTCAAACATGAGGTATACGATATGGTGGTACATGTATTGGTTCAGAATCGCCAGTGTTGATTTTCTGTTTCACACGTTCACTGAACCTCATTTCACTATCATTAAATGCAAAAACATATCTATACTTCTTGAGTAACTGAATTAAATGGAGCATTCAATCATAATAAACATTAAATAAATAATATCAGTATGTAAGTATGGGAAACAATTAAGCGCTTATTTTTAGCTTAATTTAAAATTTTGAATTTTGCTAGTATCAATAGAATACAGGGACACACCCAAACATACAAATTAAACAATAAATGATAAAATTGACACCAAATGTGAATCTCTGATGCTCATAAAAAACTTATTTTTCCCCATGTTTTCTTTGTTGTGTCATCAAAGGTACTTCATTTTTAACAGGTAATCACCATAGTATCCTTTGACTGCCTCACGCCATTATTTGTGGGAATTCTTTAATTTACTAATTACTTACGTTAAACCAGCAAATAAATATGGCGGTGTCTAGGGGATTTAGTCGAATTCCCGCTGCTATATTTAAATAGACTTACGTTTCCCGAATCAATCTTTAATTCACTTACCTGAGACAATTGCTTACAACCTTTAGAATAACTTAACAATTTTATAAGAGAAAATATTAAAACACTTTATTCTAATACTAATAGAAAAATATGAAGAAATACAAAATAGACTTAAGAACTATAATTAATATTAAAGTTAAACATTATAAAAGGACTAGAAAATAAAACGTGATAATAAAAGTAACAAAGATGAACGAAGAATGATGCAGATGGTACGCGTGAACTTCTCGCAGCACTCGAATCACTCGCTACGGCACTGCAACTTCTCGCTACGGCGCTGGGTGATCGCGTTCATGTTAAGCCTTAATTGAAATAAATAAATTAAACACTTTGCGACTGATTTCAATCGACTTAATCAATTAAACAGACTTCGTTTAATTGATGTGAGTGAATCTTCCACTCAAAACAATACTAAAAACTATCTTAAATGATTAACAAAACAACTTAATACTAGGGCTATGACAAATCAATAAAGTTACTTAAAACTACCTAAACTAAACTTAAACTAGACATTATTAACTAACTAAACTAATTAAACTACTTAAAGTTACTTAACTTAATGAATCCTCCTTATGAGTCCCGACTCACAAAACTCACTATTCGGCAATTTCCGAATGTGCACCGCGAAGGCACATATTTCAGTCTCAAAGCCTCTCGAGCTAAAACCACGAAGGTTCAGGCCACGAAGGCAAATGATCACGCAGATCGTGATTACTAAGACCAAAAATTATACCACGAAGACGCTAGAAAACTCTAAGTTTTCTCTAGGAAAATCTCCAAACTGCGAGAGTTGTTGGTCGATCCAAGGCACAAGCAAGACTGAGGATTTTCACTAAAAACGCGTCATACGACGTCACACATCCTGTCAAAGGATGTGGGTAATTAAAATTCTAAACACATAAATCCTAAGGGCTTGCCTGTGCCTTATAACAGTTTCTATACTAAACACGTTATCTTTACATCTAACCCTATTTCCTGACTTTTTATCAAAATAAACCTAACTTTTACAAGTGATATTATATAAATAAAAAATATCACGACATATTATATTGTATTTTTTCAACTAATTAAAGCATTCACCAGATGGCTCTAACAATCATTATTACCAAATTTTGACTAGTTAGATGTTAATTGCAATCATAAAATAGTATCTTAAACTCTGACATTTTAAAATTATTACTTTCAACTGTTCATCTATCTTCTATAATTATGGAAATTGTAATGAAATTTAATGGTTTTATTATAACTTCCTAACTTCCAACCTTTTCTTCCAACAGTATTTGCAATAATGTAAACAAAAGTCTATTTCTAATCAACGAAACGTAGACTTTGATATGGGGCGCTACTGGTGGCAGTAGCTTTGAATTGTAGAAATATTAGAGACAGTGTCGCAGTAAATACACCCTTTTGACAGTAAAAGACATTAATCAAATTAATTTAAAGAATTAATAAACAGTAAACACTAATTTTAGATTTCAAATGATAATTTCGATTTTGAAATCAAGTAGTACTGATATTTGTGACTCTTAAAACAGGTTTATAAATTGTTTCCGGTGATAAACAATAGTTTCTAAAAGATTTATAGTATCTGTGTTACTTAGTAAATGGTTTCTAACGTTAATTGTATAAAAGTGGAAATAGAACTTTACTGATGACGTACAACGTACAACCGAAAAACTGTATTATGGATCCCGTGTGGGAGGCATACCAATCTTGCACCAAAGCAAAGATTTTATTCAAAATGGAGCTTGCAGGTCTTAAAGACTGTAAGACTAAATAAAATTAAAAAAAAGTTACATTATATTATGCATTCTGCCTTTGTATTGTTTATATTCTCAGTCAAAAAAGTGTACAGAATGACAAACAAACAAAAACCTGTATTACAGATCACAGTGTGGGAGATATGTGACGTGGCTCACTAAATGCACGCACCCTAGTGACAACACTAGGTATTATTTCTACTATTTAATAATGAATGCTTTGCTCAAAATACAACTTTGAGTTTAATTAGTAATAAATTCACCCAAACGATTGTAGTATCTAAGAAATGATGTTGCCAACCAAATTGTAATCACCAGAGTTACGGTTTCCTAGTGCAACAGTTAGGTACTCTAAACATGTAGAGAATAAAAACTACCATGGCCATGGATCTTAGTCTCACTTCTTTATGGCTAAATTCACACATCAACTTTTAAATAACAGGTTATGAGTCCAGGAACGCTCTATAGATGCTTACTTTTTTGAGACTGTTGAAAACTAGAAGATATTATGATAAACGGTTGTCCTCTAGTCTGTCTTAGGAATCAATGCCAACAATGGAGAAATACACTGAATGTTATAGCAACATACAAGAACAGTTTCCACTTTTTTTCAAATGAAAAATGAATTCGACACATTTCCTTTGTCTGAAAAAAATTAAAAGTTAGTTTTCTGGATGTATGGATAGTCTATCTAAAATATTAATCTATATCTTACCTAAGCAGTTGATTTCCTTCATCTCAAGTTTAATAAGTTCATAGCCTGGTGGATGAAAAATATTTGTTTTTACAATATTTGTTTGAAAGGAAATTTCAAAATCCAGTTATGAAATTGAAAAAATAGAATTACAATTTGTCCTTATAAAAAACTTAAAGTTTACCTAATGTTGCTTTTACCGTACATATTTATACATCAAATGGAAATCGGGCCAAGTCGTACTCGCAGTGGAATGTAAAATAGTTACTGTTAACAGAAAAATATGACATTATTCATTACTGTGACAGTTGCGAGCAATTAGACAACCAGTCTTTACCAAAACCAACAATTTACTGAAACTCTTTCAACTCCTATTCTTCTCACTTCAGATTAGATTACTTGATATTGTCCATTGTCTTTGGTACAAACATTATAACAATTCCAAAATTTCAAATCTTTGTCTTTGGTACAAACATATTATATTACAATTTCAAATCTTTAAATTCCTACCTCTCTAACAGGTATTACACAAGGTGAATTTTCCATGAATAGACAAAGGCCAATAGAAATGTGGCTCAATTTTTTGTCTTGTTTTTTTAGAACCCTTATGTCCAGAAAAATGAGCATCATGATGTGTAGGCATAATCTCTGGAATAAGTGCCTTTGGAGCAACCATCTGGTTCCAGACTTTTGTAGCATAGCTCCTGTCCTAACATTTTGCTGATGATACAAAACCCCTTCTTCATCTTAGAAGTAGGAAGTAATTTCTCCGGGATATTTTTAACATTGTACAACTTACTTGTATCTGTGTTGAGACGATGATGAACAGCTTGATACCTGTTAAGTTGAGTCCTCCGTTTCCCTATTATCAATGTCATTCATGACATTGATTAATTGGGAGAAGGGTTAAGATTAGTCTTCGAGAACAAATAAAGAATCAGTTTTTCTAGTTTTATAAACCGTTTATTGAGTCTCAATTACACTAAAAAGCAATTTCCTATCACTATTTCGAATATATTTCACTGCTGACTTATCTACATCCATTCAGCGCTTTTTAAGGTGTCTGTAATTGATTGAAGTTTAGTTATTTATGTCTTTCGTAAATTCTGGTCTCCATACCTAGTTCATGTCGTTACCCGAAAACTGACCCGTCACCAGCTTCAAGACATTTAACATGATCGTTTCGAGCGAGTCCCTCTTTTTAAAGGTGATCATACACTGCCCCGACTTCCACTAAAACGTAGCGGACAACTCCTGCTCATCGGTTATCGCAGATGTTTGTTCGTGTTTGATTCTGCCTATTTAAAAAAAAAAAAAACTCCCCGAATTTAAAATTTTAAATTAAAAACAAACAAAATACTACTCATGCGTCAACGCGGTGAAGCGCTTCATTCCTAGTGTGAATCTCGCGTTGTCGTGGGTCGATCAAGCCTCTTTGTTCATCCTTGACTGTAGAATATGATCTGTCCTCAATGAATACGAAACGAAGGAATGGTCTCTAACCTCTGAATGTGAATGCACGCATTTCAAACGATAATTTTATTTTTTGCTCTCATATGAGGATTGGATGCAAGAACCAATAGCTCTTAGCCCCAGCATTCTTCTTGCATTATAATAACACACAATTATTCATGTCACCAGCTGTCTAATCTCTTTAATTTATTGTCTACATCGGGAGGTTTTCTTACCTCCAAGTATTCGTTTTTTTTCCACATCAAGTTAAAATACAATTCCCATTTTAATTATAAAATGGGTTCATCCTCCTGTAATACGGCATTAATGTAGTAAGTTCAGTTATACCCGCGCAGTTGCGGATGAATCTACATTTGCGGGGAAACAAACCGTATGGATTCCCGAAAGTTTAATTCGCTCGGTGGTAAATAAGGGTTGCGTAGTTGCAGTTGTTGTGTGAATATGACTTTACCAATTGCGTGAAATACTAAACTTTAATTCGCATTGAAAACTGTAAGCTCCATTCATTAATAAAAGCATCAGAGCCATTAAACTTGTTAGCCAACGTTTAATCATTGTAAGTTGTAATAAATTACCATATTACAGCTTTTGAATTTGCTTTATTAAAATAAAAAATAATGCATTATATTAATTTCTAAAAATGCAGTGTCAGATAAGCGATCCCTCATTAAATATGCATGTGGTAGAAGTGCGATTTTGAAATGGTCAAAAATCAATGACATTTTTCTGTTAAACGCATTAAAAATTTTTGTGCAGAGTATCCACAAGTATTACGGAATATACAGAATGTGGCCATATGGGAGTTTAAAATAAAATCTAACAATTAAGTAGGCAGTAGCGGTACATAAAAAGCTAATCTGAAAAAAATTATACATTACTTTTGTCCTATTATGATGTAAGGAGCAAAGCTCACTGGCTTCACAGTTTTCTATTGTGACTGTGATAAGTTCATAGGCATTATATATAAAAGGTTTAATTTTTATTTTACATTTAGTTTTTCAGTTCAGCAAAAAAAAATTTAAAAAAAAATTCTGTTTTCTATTGTATAGTGATAACCAAAACAATTAGACGTACGATATGTAGACAAAAATACTTGGTTAAAATATAAGCTGCGCTATATGAAAACTGAATCAATTTCTATCATTTGTGATGTAGTAAAGTTTCTTTGTCATTTACCATCTTAATAAAGAGCCTTAAATCTTACGTTTCTTAAATATACAGTGGCGCTCAAAAGTTTGTCACAAATCACTTTATGGCTTATAACATTTTCCTTAATGAGCATTGCAACATCACTTTATAGTGATATGTAAACTACTTTGAACAGAACATGCCATATAAAAAGAAATGACGTCATGTGTTGTAATTAAAAATTATATGTAAAAAACGATAGATATTTTTGTTTTCTATTAAAAAAAAAATTTGCTGTCCTCCATAAAAAATAAAATAACATCTTTTTAAAATAAGAAAAAATAATATAGTAATTTAAAAAAAAAATAAGAAAACTTTTTTCTGAAAAAAAAAATAATATTAGGAAAAAAAAAAAGTTTTATTTTCTATTAGTTTTTTTTTTTTTAACAGAAAAAAAAATTCTTTTAATGAGTTTTTTTTTGTTTTATAAAAAAATTATATTTTTTCAGGTTGGTGATGACATCAGCTGGTGTCCTATTTTAACATTGAGAGACAACAACGAACGCCACTCGTTTAAGTCATGCTGCATCGATTTGAAGATGGAATTTGCCTTCTCGTTCTGTTCTTTGCTCTCGTCATCGGCCACTCGTTTCAAGAGACGATATTTTATTTCTATCGTTTTGTTCGATGGACATGCCGTTATCGTTTTGCCATTCGTGAGCAAATATATGCGCGTCGGCAAAGAAGAAGAAGAACGAAGCTCGCAGTCTAAATCGTCCGCAAACGAGGACATCAAGTTCCAATCGTTCAAAGTCATTGAAACCGTAGATTCACACTTCCATCTCGTTTCGCACGCATCGGAGTCGTAAATCGATACAAAAGACACATCATTGTCGGTGCCGTCGATGAACGAGCTGCGACGAAACCACACGTAGACACACCGCCCAACACATTGTAACCACGGAAACTCGTCGCACTCGCCACCAACAGAACAGATTGAATTACTTGCAAATATTTCTCTTCTCTTAAACAAGATATGAAATCATATACAATATTTTTAATAACAAGATAATCGCATTTTAGTTCCTTGGAGTTGATATGACTGAAAGCCACCAACACTATTTAAAAAAAAGTGATTATTTAATTTTGTCAGTTTATAATATAATTTTTCAATAACAGAAAAGTAAATGCATTTTTAATTGAGGACATGTGAGATGTGATACTTTAGCACCATATTTTAGGTAAGATCTATGGTCAATTCCTATCTTACTAGCATCATGCACAATTTTATCAGCTTTGATTTGCTAATTGAAACTCGATGCCAATTGATTAATTTAAATCCGATAAATTTACTGGTTGACAATATGTGATATTTCAGCACCAAACGTGTCGAATTCGTTTCACAGACTTAGATAATTCCTAAGTCTAAATTCCTTATTTACTCATAATTCGTATATGGTATACAGAACAATTCGTAAAATCAGTTACAAAATCAAAAGAATTAAGTCTAAAAAAAACATGTGACGTGATTAACTACTATCGCCACCTAGCGGCAGGCTAGATGACTAAAACGACTTAAAAACTTAAGCCAGAAGTTAATACTTAAAGCTAAACAAAAGAAAACCAGTGTGCAAGTGTAATGCAAATAAATGAGCCAACCAAATTGTTTTATCAAAACAAGGGAAATTTAATAACACTAGTAAATTCCTAACCAGGGACAGGCAGTTACTTGTCCACCTTCACAAATAAAAGGGACACATTCTGTGGCCTAAGAATTGCCAGTAGTTTAATAAATAAACATTAAAAGCAAAGAAAGATACAAAGATAAAATTATCCGGATGAATAAGAATTTTGACTAACAAAATGGTATTCGATAATTACCTTCAAATGCCAATAATCATAATCAAAATAAATTTTACCGGTATCACCAAATCTTCGTTCTTCCAACTTAATGTATTTTCCTCCTGAGTTGGTTCCGGTTGTTCAAGAAGGCGGCATTGTCTGTCGTCGTCCTGGAAACGGTCAAATCCATGATCCTGTTCTTCGAACTCCACACAGCACAAAAACGATGTAAAATCACTCACTAAAACGAGGAAAAGAAGTTGAATTAATCTGTTAAACAATAAAGGCGAGTGACACTGAGAAATGCTGGTTTCCGGTGATCCTTGATTTTCATTCATTGAGAAGAGAGAAAACGAAGAGAATTTTCTGTCTTGTGAATCTCACAAATGAATGCGTTTCCGGTTTGAAAACTGTAATGAAATAAAGGGACGGGAAAGTGTGGCCTAATCGCAAGCGACACGATGGACCGAATAACCGACTTTTCGTTTGTGTGATTTATTACTACCGTAATTAAATTTTGAGTAAAGCATTCATTATTAAATATTAGAAGTAGTACCTAGTGTTGCCACTAGGGTGCGCGCATTTAGTGAGCCACGTCCCAAATTTATGTACAGTATTAAGTACACAGCAAGAAATTTGTTAAGTTTCAATTTATTAAATGATAAATACAACGGAGAATTAATTTTGTTATTATTATTTCTAACTGAAATATGTTTTTATACTCCTAAAACATTTTATAAAACTTTAAATGAAAAATATCATTTTTCAGCGTATGATTAACAGCCTGCTTAACGACTTGCTTATAACTTACAACTTATACTTATTATTATAGGTTATTCTCATTTTCAATACGGTTTTTATTTAAAACCCGTCACATATACATCATACGTAATTTTTTGTTTTATTCCTTGTGCTCTCGTCGTGACGTTGATGTCTTGGATCGGTTTTTATTTGCCAATCAATTTAGTTTAATCTAGATCTATGTTGGGATTGTCATTAACTTTGGCTACATGTACTTTCTTGATATCTGCTCAACACGAGACCTCTGAGGATGGCGAGGTATGAACGTAAACAAACAATAATTTTAATAATAATATATCAAAGGCATTAACGTGTACGTAATTGTGTCGTTGGTCTTTGTCTTTTCATCTTTGTGTAAATTTGTGTTACATTTTACTTTAAATCAGCACCAACTGAAAAATGTGAGCGGAAATGCAACATCCAATCATTTTTTTTTTAAAGTTAAAGTAAGTTGTTAATGTGATGTCAAAGTTACAGAAACGTCATTGACAGGGGTAGGGTCGTAAGGTCGGATGGGCACGTGAGTGCTGACAATAATATAATGTAACTTTTTTAAAATTTTATTTAGTCTTACAGTCTTTAAGATCTTTAAGCATCTGTTGGACAATTTTCTTTGCTGTTGAGCAAGATTGGTAGTACTCCCACCACGCGGAATCCTCAATACAGCTTTTCGGTTGTACATCATTTTTGATACTTAAAAAAAACTTTGTTGTAAATCTCGTATTAAATAAAATTAAGTAATTTATCACCTGCAAAAATCAGTTTCATGTTCACATCTTAAAATTTTATCTGCAAGTCTGTTAGCTTCGGCATGCTTACATCCTTCAATCGATGAGATAAGGTTACAATTCATCATGAAAACTATTATAAAGAAATGGTCATTTTATCAGTTATTAATCTCATTTTAAGTGACAAAACTTGCTCAGTGTAAGAGTATATAGTGTACAGCATTAGGCGCGATTTTAATTTTTATCAGCTTTATTAGTTGAAGATTAATGCTGAATGGTTTACCTTTTGGAGTTGAATCGCTCTTACTGAATTTGAATCGAGAAAACTACTAATCAGATTTAATTGATGGGAAGTTTAAGATTTAGTGAATAGTTTATAGTTAGTTTAGAAATGTCTTGATTAACTATGCAAAATGACATAAGCTTAAATGGCAATAGGAAGTAATTAGGTATGCTCATGTCATCTTGTTACAAGTGGCAAATAAATTGTAATCATTTTTATAAGGATAAGATCATGAGTGAGTGAATAGTGAAATTTAATGTTGCCTGTTGGTAATAAGCGCTTAACTGTTTCCCATACTTACATACTGATATTATTTATTGTTTATTATTACAGTGGAACCCCGTTATAACGTCATTCGTCGGACCGGCTGAAAAATGACGCTATAGAGGGGTTCACGCTATAAGCGAGAACCCCTCTATAGCGTCAATTGACGTTATAGAGGGATTCTCGCTTATAACGTCAAAATAACGCTATAGAGGGGTACCATTCTTTAAAGCCATTTTAGTAAATAAAATTTAATGAAAATACAGAAAGTCGAAAAGGACTCCAACATCCCTGTCTCTATAAATTTTCTAGAACTGTAAGCATAATAAAAAATGCTAAAGAAAAGTTGTGTAAATTTCAATAATTGTATTGGACTTAATTTTTAATTTTAAGTCAGTTGATGATAAAAAAATCACTTTGGTTTAATTGATTTGTTTATTGGGACTTAAAATGTGAAAAAATGTTGCTATAACGGGGTTTTAATTCTCACGGGACCAGGAAAAAATAACGCTATAGAGGGGTTTACGCTATAGAGGGTGACGCTATAACCGAATTTTTTAATACACAGTTGACAGCGTTTTGCAGGGGAAAAATAAAAATGACGTTATAAAGGGGTTTACGCTATATCAGAGTACGCTATAACGGGGTGCCACTGTATTATTGAATGCTCCATTTGATCATCTGTAAACTGTTTTTAGTTCTAATGTTTGCCAATAGATGGCGTTTATGTAACTGTGTATTAATCATCACAAAGATAGATGATCCTCAAGTTGCAGAAAAAAGATGTTTCTTTTTACTCTCTGATGGACTCCCATCATTTCACCAAAAACACAAAATTTAACGCTTACTTCTCGATCAATTTATGTTTCAAACACTGGGAGAAGAATCAATAAAAATAAAATGCATTTTTACAGCCTAATTTGAAATATATAATTTGCATGAACCATATTATGCTTTCCAGCAAAATACACTTGTTATATCAAATCTTTTCATAAAAAAAATTGAAGTTTAGAAAAACAACATTAATGTGTCATGGATCGTGTTTTGGCAATCCTCAAAACCCCATATTTTATTTTTGTTTACTTTTGGTTTAAAGGCGCTCATCCCGGTGTTGAAGGTCAAATACCTTCCACACCTCCCTCAACCTTTAACTATTCCTGACCTTCACTACTCTTAACTATTACTCATCCTAATTTAACTATATTTCAGATTCTGGTTTTCTTGTTTTATAATTTAACCCCTTCTTTTATGGTTTTTCCCGCGTTTTCTTTATTTCTGACTTCACTCTTGTTCGCCAGGGCTCCTGGCTCCAAGAGAACACCATCTGCTCTTACTCTCCTTTTACCTGATGTAATGGGAAAGACATCTCGATATATCTCATTTTCTCATCTTAGCGCCTACTTAATGATACTAATTCGGACCTACTTGGGGATTTAAAGCGATTAGTTAAGAAAACACGGTTTGTGAACTTCTCCTCTTCCAATTTTGTATCAAGAAATGGTCGACTACTCTTATTTGCATAAGCGGATTTTGTGAGATTCTTAAGCCTAAACAATGCCCTTCGTTACATCCCCAGGTGATTCAACGGGTACATTTAAACGTTAGGTAATCCTCCTAAATACAAATTTAGTTTATCTTTAATGAGTAAGGAGTGAACTTAATTGTCCCCATGCGACGTTTTGTTCCAGAACCGGCTCTTTATTGCTGCATAAACATCATTTCTAATCAAACTATTTAATTTTGAAATCACGCGCTGTGATAAATGTTTTTTTAAATGGATTTTAGAATTTTAGAAATGCTATGGTATTACTTAAAAACAAAACTTTCAAAAAAACAGTTAACTTTTGCTAAAATTACTCAAAAATACGATTTATGAAGCATATTTTTAAAAAACATAATTTGTGTTTTATTTATTTTTTTCATGATTTACTTTTAAAAGAAAATCAATAAAAGTGCAAATTTTTTTAGGACTTTGTGCTCTACTTGAACTTTGCAGAAAAGCAAATAATTAAAAAATATCTAAGAACTGAAAATGGAAAAGCGGCAACAAAATATTCAACTTACGTAATACAGCAATAATGTAGCACTTCATTGTTGATGAACAGTTGAATTAAAACGAGAAGATCAGCGGAAGTAGTCAAACACTGCAATATGGTAATATATAATTTCACAAATCAAAATACGATAAAAATATAACGAAATCAATAAACTTTTTTAGAAAACAATTTAAAAATTTATGGCCACTCGTAATAGAAAAACATTTTTCTTTTAAATTTTTTATGAAATTTACCTTTAGATTTGCGATGCGTGCGGAACAAAATCCTTTCACAAAGTAAGTGGAAGATTATCAAATTTTAATGCGTTTTCATAATTAATGGTGGTTTGAATAAAAATTTAATTTGATAAAATGTGTTTGCCAATTTACGATTTATTATTGTTAATTATTTAATGTGTAAAATATAATACTTTATAATTACATTTGCACATTAAATAATTAACGATAATAAAAGTTAATCATAGGTAAATATAATACTTTATAATTATAATTATAATTATAATTCTATAAAATAATTTAATATTAAATATTTTTTAGCTTAATTTAAAATTTTGAATTTTGCTAGTATCAATAGAATACAGGGACACACCCAAACATACAAATTAAACAATAAATGATAAAATTGACACCAAATGTGAATCTCTGATTGCTCATAAAAAACTTATTTTTCCCCCATTTTTTCTTTGTTGTGTCATCAAAGGTGCTTTATTTTTAACATGTAGTCAACGTAGTATTCTTTGACTGCCTCACGCCATTATTATATTGTATTTTTTCAACTAATTAAAGCGTTCACGAGATGGCTCTGACAATCATTATTATCAAATTTTGACCAGTTAGATGTTAATTGCAATCATAAAATAGTATCTTAAACTCTGACATTTTAAAATTATTACTTTCAACTGTTCATCTTCTACAATTATAGAAATTGTAATGAAATTTAATGGTTTTATTATAACTTCCTAACTTCCAACTTTTTTTTCCAACAGTAATGTAAACAAAAGTCTGTTTCTAAGCAACGAAACGTAGACTTTGATATGGGGTGCTACTGGTGGCAGTAGCTTTAAATTGTAGAAATATTAGACATAGCGTCGCAGTAAAGACACGCTGTTGACAGTAAAAGACATTAATCAAATTAATTTAAAGAATTAATAAACACTAAATTTAGATTTCAAATGATAATTTCGAGTTTTAAATAAAGTAGTGTTTTATTATCGATATTTGTAACTCTTAAAACAGGTTTATAAATTGTTTCCAGTGATAAACAATAGTTTCTAAAAGATTTATAGTATATGTGTTACTTACTTGTTAGTATATGGTTTCTAACGTTATTTGCGCTAAAATTAAGCGACATGTTTGTTATTTTGAAATATTTGGATAGTTGTAGAATTAATGTCTTTTTTCAGATAAATCTGAATGTGTAGCAGTTATAATTTTAATATTAAAGATGATTTTTTTTTTTTTTTTTTTGCATGACGAATGGTCAATCGAAACCTCATTCCAGAAAAGGGTAATGATATCTGTAAGAAATTAAAAGATAATGGAAAAGGAAGACAGGATATTAAAAAAAATGTACAAATTATTGTAAATACGAACAATAATTAATTGATGTGCAACACTAGGTTAGTTTTTGCCATTTTTGCCAAATTTGCAATTTTTAGAAGAAGGGATAGTTGAGATTGATTGTGGAAATCAATCATAGTACAATTCAGTAGTGTCGATAAAATTATTAGATGCTTAAACTAGTCTATCTTCTTTTTCAGTACGTGTTACCAGCAAAAACATCGGTGTAAAAAAGGTAGCTCTTGATTAAAGTAAGGATTTTAAAAACCTTTGCTCTTATTATTATTTTTTCGATTTTACAAAAGCCAGATATGAATTTCAAACGACGTGCGTCGTGCAGTTTGGCTCTATATGCATGTGAGGGTGATTCGTACCATACTTTGTTTTTTTTTAGTTGAATTTTATATTTCAAAAAAAAAAACTTTTTCAACTTATTTAATTTGAAAAAAAAAGTCTTAAGTTTATAACCTCCAAATTATTACAAATATTTAACTCTCCAGTGGCAGATAGAGATTTAACGTTTTTGTCTCGCTGCGAGGAACCAGTTGGGTTGTG
>JAQFZP010001313.1:0-20407 GCA_034695745.1 Geophilus truncorum | reverse complement strand
TTTTTTTAAATGAAACTTTAGATGTTTTCTTTCGCTGAAGTTAGTGACGATCAAACACTATCAATCGCACAAGACGTAATAGAAAGAAATAATCGAAAATTGACAATCGCCGAGTTGGAGCGACTGAATCCTTTAGATATAATTAATCTCGTCAAAACGGTGGTTCAAAAACGTGGTGTACATTGTTCGCAGATTTTCGCCGACCCCTCGAAGCCATGTCCAATCGTTCGTTTTAACATTCAACGAGAAACGAGAATTAGTGTTGATCTATCAGTGAAAAATAGGTACGAAGCTCATTTTATTCATAAAAATTTTACTTCAACTCTTTATTTTCTTACAGACTCTCGGTATACAATTCGAAACTCGTGAGTTTATTTATGAAAACAGATGTCAGAATTCTTCCATTGACGTACGCGGTCAAATATTGGACACATCGACGACAACTTACAATGACCCAAGCAAATCGTCTGACTAGTTATTCAGCCACTTTACTAGTTATATTTTATTTGCAAAATACGAAGCCGATTATTTTGCCACCTGTTGAAAAATTGAGACAGATGCAAAGTGGGAATAGTTAATAATAATTTATTTTAAGGATTTTGTTGGACTTAAATACCGTAACTGTGTGTTTTATATTTACAGACCAAAGTAGAATTATCGGTGGATGGGAATCGAATTTCAGCGAAGACTTGTCGCGATTTCCTCCAACCGAGAATCAAGACTCGCTTTCAGATTTACTGAGAGGATTTTTTGATTTTTATGGTCATTTTGAGTTTGGTAAATCCGTTGTGTGTCCGTTCACTGGAGTGACGATACCTAAGGAAAATTTGATGGAAAAATATCCGACTTTCAAAGTAAATAATAGAAAAATTTTAATTTTTTAAATCTATTAATTTAATTTTTTTTTTTTTTTTTTTTTTTTAGAAGAATCATTTGTGTGTCCCAAGACCCATTTGACTTATCCCACAATACAACGGGCAATATTGATGATTCGTTAACAAATAGGATATTGAAAGCAATATCAGATGCTAGCAATATTTTCATGAATCCTAATATTTTCAAACATCAAATCAGCGGAAAGCCTTGGGGTCTCATCTCTGTCTTCGACAATAACGTTCATATAATCGGAGACATAAAACCTAACAAGAAAGAACTGGATCGTAAAATGAAATCGATCGAAGCGGCAAAGGAAGAAGAAAAACCCGATCCAGATGCACATTTGGTTAACAATACACAAATTAAAACGACCATCTTTAATTCGAGCGATATCGAATTTTTCCGGAACATTTATCCCGAGAAAGAAGGTGGCGAACCACAACCAGAGTGGTTTAATCGCGTTTGCAAAACAGTTCACAACGTCTTTTCATCAGCACTTCAATTCAGCTGTACGTCAGAGAACCTGGAAAACGGAGGGAAAAAGCGAGAACACGAAGATGACAACAACGACCGAAGAAACAAGAGAAGTCTCAGGTCCGGCGGTTGTTATTTTGACAAACCAAGTCATTCTGCGTCCGCGGACGAATCGTGGGACGCGGAAGTAGATCGCAGGTGTGCGGAGAAGAGTTTATCGCGTTACGATCGATTTGTCTGCAATGTTTACTACAAAACGTGGGTCGGGCGCAGAAAGGCGACGAATGCGGTTGGGCGGTCGTCCATTTCTGTGATGCAAACGGAGGAGAAGGTGTCGAAGCACATCATAATAGGTGGCGCTAAGAACGATAAGGTGCTGTATAGTTTTCTATGCAAGGTGGAGTTGAAGCCGTTGCCCGAAGTTGATCTTACGATGATTGCATTGAGTAATTCGGCCGAGTTGAGGTCGAGTACCGGTATGTTTAGTTTCTTGAAAAGATTTGTACCGAAGTTGCTGAAGCAACTTACAGAAGCCAAAGAGGTTTTTTAAAATTTTATTTCTTTAATTTTTCAATTTATTTTTGTTTTTATAGTTTGTATGATGCGATGTGACTAAATGACAGTTGATATGAAATATGTCGTTTATTTAGTTTCTAGTTCTCAAAGTTTTTTTTCTCGTTTTTTGAGTAAATATTATGTTTAGTATTTTAAAAATAGTATGTAACAGTTATGCTGATGAATGCTTTTTTTTTTTTTTTTTTTTTTTTTTTTTTGTATGAAAAATATGGAAAAGTTGTTCTTGGTTTCGAAATAAGTGAATCAAAAGTAAAATACGATTTTATCATGTTTCGACAAAAACATTATTTGTGAAGTTAAGAATTTTGGCATAAAATAATTTTCAATAAAAATCACTAGAAAAATTGCTAGTGCTAGTGCGAAATAATCGAAAAACACTCGAATTTGCAGTCCACGTGCTTGTTGATTGATGGTGGAATCACTCGGGGACTCAAATTAGGTAGATCGTCGGTGAAAAACAACCGGAAATTGAGAAGAGTTTTAAGGTATTTTGAAAAAGGGGGGGAGAGAAAATGATGTATATTTTTTTGTAGTTGAATATTTAACCATTGCTGGTAATGGAAGCCTTACCACCTTTATGCATTTGAAGTTTGCAGCAGCAAAAAAAAAAGACTGAAACTTGATTTAAATGAAATGAAAAACCAATGATGTGACGGTAATGAGTGCTTGTTTACAATATCTTCACTTAACTGCTTTTAAATATGCATCCCAAATCGCTTCTAAGACGTTTCTTATAATATTCCAAACTGAGGAAATAACGATTTCGTGTCAAAAACGAGAGAACGGCCCACAACAAGCAATTGTTTACCTTCGTCCCTCACTTTGAGAGTTCTGAAGAGAAGTACGAACCACGCGCGATCTAGTGGCAAAACAGCGCGAAATCCGCCACATCTTTGTTTTATCAGGGACCACGTTGACCCGGCGTGCCTAAATTGCAATGCGCACGTTACGCATCGTGCGGTGACGTCATCATATGAACTGTATCGCACAGATACAATACACATGTTGACGTCACCGCACGATGCGTAACATACGCCTCATATCATGTGTAGCATTTCCCATCACCCCTTTCGCCATGGTGCCACTGCCATTTTCGAGGAACTCGTCGCGTTCGCGGCAAACTGCATCGCCAAATTTGGCAAAATATCAACGGTTTTCAGATTAACGCTGAATAAATCGCGACTCGTCATCTTCAGAAAGAGTTTTAGAACCCAATCTACGTTAAATCGCTCGTGTTTCAGCGCCTCAATCGACAATGTGATGCACATTGGCGATGGGTTAAAGTTGTGTTTCATCGCTAACAGAAGGAAGTTCCAGGGACCAGGAGGTCTACTACAGAGGGTCTTGCTTCGATCTAAAACGAGGGATAAAAATGGTTTTTACACGTAAAAATTACTAAATTAACTTAAACTAATATATAAATCTTTTATTTAGATTGAATCGAGCGAACAACAGCAGCAACAACTAACGGATATTTCGTTTGAAAAAAGTGTAAAACATTTTAAGAATTTTTTCCGATTCCAACAATTCGTTTAAAGTGGCGGGTAAATTCTGTGTTTAACAATGATAAATTTGATTTTTGAATTTTTTTTTTTTTTTATTTATTTTGCAGCCGAAGGAGGAAATTGTTGCATATTTTGATTATTTTCTTTACGTGACGAGAAATAACTATTGGCCTTGGCGTGTAATCACATCATGACGAAATTCGACGAATTTAGGCAACGAAGGTTGGTATGAAAAAGGAAAATAGTTCAAAGTGAAATTTTAATAATGTGAAAATTAGTGAATTGAAAAAAAATGCAAGATTTTGAATGTTTTAAAGAGACTCAAAGAAATTTAACGGTAAATTATAAAATTTAATGAAAAGTTAAGAAAATTATTGAAAAAGTGACAAAGATTCAAAGATATTCATCAAAATATAACTCAAATTTAAAAATGTAATCAGAAAACCCAATGAAAAAGGTTAAAAAAAAATTCGAAATTTAAAGAAATTTAACAAAAAATGATAAAATTCATTAAAAAAAAATGACAATAATTCAAAATATAAATGAAAATCAACAAAAAATAACTTTTAAAAAAGAAATCAGAAAACTCAGTAACAAGGTAAAAAAATTTGAAAATCCAAAGAAATTTAACAAAACATTCATTATAAAATTCAATACGGTAATTAATTAAAAAAAAAAAAAAAAAAAAAATCATCAAAAATTCGAAAATTCGAAAATTGCAACAAATTTAAAAACTCGCATTTTTATTTATTTATTTTTTTTTTTGAATTTACAAAAAATAAAAATAAACTTGATCTAAAATAGGTACAGTACTAAAATTTTCTAAAATTCACATTTCCAACTTTTTCTCAAATAAGTCAAATTTTTTATCCAATTAATAGGAATCGGTACTTTCTCTTCTTCGAACCAAAAACATCCAACGACATAATTGGCTTAAAAATCACATCACCCGAATTGTCCTATCCAAACTTCTCTCAGAAAACTTTATCGAATACCTCACGATGACTGACGTCCGACTCGATCCGACCATCATCCGGGAATCGCTCGACAAACTCGTAATGCTGTCGGACAAACAACTTTATTGGAACTTCTTTCTCTTAGCGCTGAAACGCAACTTCAACCCGCCGCCGATGTGCGTCACTTTGTCGATAGAGGCGATGACACACGAGCGATTTAACGAAGATTGGGTTCTTAAACTCTTATTCAAGATGTCCCGTCAAGATTTGTTCAGCGTTAATCCGAAAACCGTTGATATTTGGCGAAATTTGACGATGCAATTGCCGCGAACAAGACGAGTTCCTCATAAAAATATCACACACAATGTAATGTTAGTTTTATAATAATAATAACAGAAAAAAATGTGTTGATTTAAAAAGATTCTTTGATTGCAAGTGTGTAAATGCATGGTTTGAAAATAGAAAATTTTATTTTTCAGTTTATTATTTTTTTTTTCTTGTAAATTCCATATTTCTCAATGATGCATTTACCTCATTTTTATTTTAAACTTGATATTAAAAGTGTCTCAATGCATCACAAGAATTTGTATACATCTAAACATTTTATTCACCAATTGTTTACATTATAATTTAAAAAAAAATAAAATTATTTCAAATTATTTTTAAACATTGTCATTTTTTTTCAAATTTACAATGCAAGGAAATTCATTTTTAAAAAAAAATCAGCAAAACATTAAAACCCCAAACAGTATATATGAAACTACAATTCATTACAGTAACAATATATTTCACATAACAATTTATTTATCAAATGCAATAAAATTCTTCAAAACTTGTCTTCATTTTTTTTAAAACTTTAAAGTGATAGTGCCACGATTTCTTTTCTTCTTTTATGTGAAAGAGCATGTAATAAAATGTATAGTTTAATTCATAAAATTTAATTTCGTCCAGAAATTTATTTAAAGTTTCTGAATAAAATGCTCGTTTGGTTTGAAAAGGAATTCTCGACCTCATTTTCGGTTGTGACGTAATAATGGGGAGCGTTTACTTACAAATTTAAAAACAGATGACGTTAGTTAATTGGCAAGGAAACGCAGCAAGATGTTAGACAAAGGATAAATTCCACTCCCATTATGTCGTCACGACGTCTCAGACCTGTTTATATTTCGTTTTTCCCGCCAAGATTTTTAAACATAAAATCAGCGTCTGTGGATAGAAAAAGTCTGCCGACTCCCCACTCCAAGGTTGCGTCTGGAGACAATACTTGCCACCAGGGCGGCGCAAGCATCTGCAGGATGGCCAAGTAGGGTCAGTTTAGTATTAAAATTACTGAACATGTTACATTACCATGAGTTTTTTGGAACTGTAAATTAGTGTAACAGAAATTTACAAACTAAACATGAATTAACTTGATGTTTTAACAAGTCTTAATTTTAAAATTATTAAAATAAATTATCTAAATCAAGTAATAAACTAATAACATTTAAATAAAATTTAAAAAAAAAAAATGAATTACCTATTCAATCAATCAATATCAATTGTTTACTTTGGAATGATTTTATAACATAAAATATTTTGAAGATCAAAACTCAAAAATTATACTCAGTCAGTTTGTATTACTGAAAATAATTGAAAATAATAAATAATTGAAAAATTGCTCTTAAGATTTAATTTGAACAAAGAAATATTAAAACTTAAAATATGAAATAGTTTTTTATTTTTTATTTATTTATTTATTTATTTTTTTACTATTTTTCTATTGTATTCGTCCTGTGTATGTGTGTGTTTTGATGCTTGCATGCGGCCAAAACAATATGAATTTCCGTACGGGAATTCTCAATAGACTAAGTTGCCATTTTAAAATTTATTTTTTAATTTTTAATCAATTAAGAAGATAGTTTTTTTAAATATGTCTTTAATTTGTTGTTATCTTACCCAGATATATTAATTGTAGTGGTGAAATGTAATGATGAATTGTAGTGATCACTTTGAATTTTCAAAATAAATGTATTTCCTTACAATACATGCAAAACATAATAGTTTTAACTAAAAATATTTAAAAATGTAACTTACATTAAGTTCATTTATGTAAAAATGTGCTCAAATCAAACCTGTTTAATATAAAAATGAACATTTTTAATGTTTTAAATCCAAAAATCGAAGTCGTGAATGACTTCCACAGTGCACAATGTAAGTGACCCTTTAACACTTTGGCCCTACCATTGCTATTTGCGAGTCGGCAGACTTTCCCCCTCCACAAACCCTGATAAAATTATGAGGTAAAAAAAAGTATGGGTTTTTTAAATTTTGGTGAAAATTCAACTTTCGCCAAAATTTCATCATCACTTTAATACTGAATCGTCATCGATTTAGTTTCTTTCTGGAACTCAAGATATTCTTTGGATTTAGTAATCGGTGCAGTCAAAATGAAGCAATTTCTGGTCAATTGGAATTGGAGTTGGAGTTGGAGTTGCTGGAAGAAAACTACTTGCTCTGTCCGAAAAAAACTGCCAGTGTTTGATGCCCCAACTACAACTGATGGGATGGTGATGGGGAGGGTCAGTGGCTTGAGAATAGTGTTGGGTTGTGAATGCTTCAGTAGCAGTGACTGCGACTGCTACTTCCTGTTTTTTGGAGCAACGTTGCGATCGCAGCTCTCTTAAACTGTGATTTAGGCGTATTATGTGCGCCATCTATTGAAGAGTGACAAATTTGTAGAGATTTATGCAAGGCTCTGAAGCCATTTTTTGATGTAACTGAGCACATGAATGCTGAAAAATATGTCACAGGTTCAGAGATTATTGTGCTCGTAGATGGTCTGCGGGAAGTCTGTTCAAATTTAAGGAAGTTGGAGTTTCATCAGCTAGTACTAAATGTTGTGACAATGACTGAAAATAAAATTGTGCGCAGATTAGGAAATGTTGAAAACAGTCTTACATTAGCCCTACAACCTTTCTGGACCCACGGTTTAAGATAACTCTTTTTTCCAATTAAGGGATTACAGATTGTGTAAAATCACATGTTGGTTCTCTAATCGCCGAGTTTAATCAATCCACACTAAGCAGTCAAACCGAAACAGCTGTTGAAAATACACCGCCAGTTGCAGACAATGAGTTCTCGGTGTGGTATGCTCATAACAAGCGAGTAAAAATTTCTCAGTTGCGACATCAGGAATCACCAGCTCAGCGTATTATAGTGTTGAAATAGAAAAGTGATTTTAAGAGGTGTTTTAAATACTGTATTTGTACAAGCATTTGAGTCGTTTGGTCCCAAAGTTATTTCGTCCCGTGACATTTAGTCCCAAAAACCAAAAACGCAAAAAAGAAACGAAATTGCGATGTGAAACGTTTAAAACAACCCAGCAGTTGGTTGCCCAGGGAGTTTCAACTGCGTCCGAAGCTGTTGCTGCTCGTCTTCCAAGTAAACGAGCTTTAAAACAAATGATTCAACGTAAACGTGATATTGGTGGTGGGCCAATCGTTTTACCCACATTTATTGAAACCCTAGTCATAATTTTAACTATTAATTTGTTTATGAATGTAATGAATAAAGTGTTTAAAAAAATTAGTTTAGTTTAGTTTAATTTAGTTTATGTTAAAATTTTGTTTCTTTTTTGCATATTTGGTTTTGGACTAAAATTAATTTTTTGGTTCTAAATGTCACGGGACGAAAGGACTTTGGGACCAAACCACTTGGGACTAACTGTCCCTGGGACGAAATGTCGCGGATCCCTTATACATGGTGATAGATTATAAAAGAAATATATACAGTTTCAACATTGTATTACGGTACATCAAAACGATTGTAGATATTAGCATTTACTTTACACGGGTTTGTTGAAAAACTCAAAACGTTTTTTCTCAATGTGCAAGGATGCCGGCAGCTATGATGTCAGTCATCACGTGACCGGCAAACCATAATGACTGTAAATACTTTTCAGAAAGCATTTTACGTGCTGAAATTGAGTACGGTATAAAAATTCTGCTTCGCTCGTTGGCCACCATAAAGACCAGACTTAACACCATGTGACCTTTTTCTTGTGGTGATTCACTTCCAGCTGATTACATGACCTGAGACAAAGAATCACTTATGCAATTGCTAAAGTTACTGAGGACATACAAATGCGAGTTCAGGGCTAATTCAAGTTTTGCCTTGATGTGACCCAGAGTGCACACATTGAACATCTTTAATTACAAGGTGATTACAAAAGAAATTGACTCTTTCAACATTGTATTACATGAAAACTATTGTAGATATGACATTTACTTCACATGGGTTTCTAGAGAAACTTAAAAAATTTTCTTACAAGTAATTAAAGGTGCTCAAGGTGTGTACCCTAGGTCACGTGGCAGATTTCAAGAAAAATTTTGAATTTTTCTCAAACTTGCATCTGTATATTTTCAGTACTGGTACCGTAACTTTAGCAATTGCATTAGTGAATATTTGTCTCAGTTCATGTAAATTAGCTGAAAGTGGAAAAACAAAAATGTAATTTTTTGAAATTTAAAACTTTAGTCTAAAAATTCTTTCTTTATAAACAGATAGTATCGGTATGTTGTCTTACACTTTGCAGCACAAAACACAAACCTAAAGTAATAAGCTTCCGTTGTTTTCCTTCTCAATTTACTTGCAAATATGGAAGAGAAAAGAAAGGCATTAAAGTTTATTTCCCCCACGAAAAACAGAGAAATTTCTCAAATACTCTGTACCACAAAAGACCCATAATCAAATAAAGAACCCACCTAGTATTTTGCATATTGCAACTTTCCAAACAACTTTAAACTTTAGATTCATGATCTTTCCTTAGTTTTTTGAAATGGCATCTAAACACAGCCTAGAAAATTGTAGCCAATGCAGCACTGCCTACTGTGGTTTTGCGCGTCCTGTCAGCTGTCACAATATCCTATTAAAATTAAAATCCCGCTATTTGATCAAATCGAACATCGCTGTGGCATTGTAATGGCATTGAAATAATTTGTCTTATTTTATTTTATTAATTTATAATTTTACAAAAATTGTAACTGTAACCATACGCGACTTGTTGCATGTCCTTAACTTGGGTGCAGAGAGAGAGAGAGATAAATAATACCATTATTGCGATCTTAGCAATTGGTTTATGTTTTATTAATACTCCGATATTATTTTGGATTGCTTTGATATTTATTTTACTTGGATTTACTTTATTATTGATTATGTTTGATTTTGCTCTTTATTTCGAGATTGATATTGATTTGAGTTACCAAAAGAGAAGTTAGTCTGTTAAATCAGCATTCTGATCGTGTTGACCCGAATCCTGGGCCATAATTTAATTTAAATTATTTTCTTTTCTATATTTTATAAGACTGAGTAAGTCTGAGAGTATATTTTATTTACTTTATTTATTTCCTGTTGAATAAAAAAGATTTTATTCTATTTTCCCTAGACAAACAAGTTGATTGATTTATTATTTTTGGAACTACTGTATTATAAGTTTATTTTATTTAATTTAAATTATAAATCCGCAAACACGACATATTGCTACAAAATGATGTGCAATAGCAAACTAAAAAGTTGTGGACAATTAAAAAAAAAAGTATTTTCCACAAATAAAATTAACTGCTGTTAGATGAAAAACCAATGCCACTGTTAACATATTTATTCTGACTGTACTTTTAATTGGCATAAAGATTAAAATCCACATTTAATATTGAAGCCTATTAAATGTAACAAATAACATAACAATTGTCTCTTATTATATTTGCGATCAAAGCAGCTGCAACAAACATAACGTCCATAAAGCCTCATGTACTAGTGAATTTCAAAACATTACGCGCATCCGTTCCCGAGATTCACCGTACGCGGGTTTGATTAAATTCACCCGTGCTGTTTGCTGTATATTTCCAAAAGAAATACGAGAGGAAGTCCAATAGAATATCTGAGATATTTTGGGGTACTTACAGTATTTCTACGAATTAAGTCCCGTCACAAGAATTCGATTACTTCTCTTAGAGAAGTTGGCGAGCCTAGCCCCTTTCATACGAAGGTTAGTTACGTGTTGAAGAGTATAAATCTGTTCTCTAAGAGAGCATATTTTTACAAACCCTCCGATCGTGAACCTACAAATAGGTTCGCAAGCCTTATCCGTAGTGTCCGTTTGTGTTAGCGTGTCCCTAAACCAACACGTTGATTCATTCTCGTCAAACTAGTATTGTCAAAAGTAAAGACTTCTGACCAACTTTTCGGTAAAAGAGATGTTCCAGGAAAAACCAAGGATGAAGCAGTACATTTTACGTGATTTAGTAGAAATTACAAATTACAGTCATTCTTCTTTGTTCTGTAATTAACTTTTGTGAGTATGAAAGAAAAAAAAAAGACGTTCATGGGCGATTTTTTAAACTTCAGTCTTTCTTTATTAGAGATAATTTCAAGCCATATATCGAGTTCAGATGACACGAGAAATGCTTTTAACCACCGAAACATACATATATAACGTATTATCAACATACATAGAGACACGATCGACAAGCAAATCCAAATTAAATCCAAGAAATGCAGCCCCTATAAGAGAGAATATGATATTATGAAATTCCAAAGCAAGCAAACCACTTGTGCACTACTTGAGCGCTGCGACATTAGACATTAAAGTTTTCTGCTTTTCAGTAGACAACAGTGCTAGTGTGAATCAGCCTTTAACAGTTAAAAGTTTGCCCCTCATATTTAGGAAAATAATGAAGAAACGTTGCTTGAGATCGCCAGCGATACTATGACTATACACGACCTCCTGAGTTACTTAAAAAATAATTTATCAACTCCCGTGTATTGGGGCCTAATTTTCCAAATTTTCGTGAATTATGTAAAACTAATGCTTCCATCAAACAAAAATGCCACAAATAGCCAATACCATATACTGTAAATGGCTGACTATCTAACTAATCAGGACCAAAGAACTAACCAGCCAGTAATCAAAATGAAAGTCTTTGAAAACAGAAAATTCAATAAGCATTCCAAATAGTTAGGTACTTAATTTGAAAATTTGATAATGCATCAAATTAATGTCAACTGCAAAATAATTAAATGAACTTTATCCAATTTGTAACATTTGAGTTTACTCAGATCTATCATTTCACCATGAACACATGATTTCATAATTTTAGTTTATAAAATTACTAATAATGATGTTTTTGGATGTAAATCATAGTCCTAGTTCCTACCAACTTATAGAGTGTCTGTAACCTAACAAGTGAAAGTGCAAATGTGTTACTATTTAAAACAAACAAAAAAAATTGAATATTTTTTTATTATTATATTACTATGTTTGGAACAAACTCTTAACACAAGCAAGTTTTATGTTAAAACCCATTAAATTGCTACTTTTCGTAATGCAATTTTCAGGCGTCAATTGCCACGAACACAAGCAACAGCACTGAGCTTAAAAAAATACAAAAACTCAAATGCCATAATGTAATGCGAAAATTAATAAAAAGGGTATTTTGTTTGATATTAATTTACTGTTTTATTTTAATTTCTCATTTGTTGAGAAAATTTAGCACTAACGGCAATTGTAAACCGCAATCTTAGTAAAGTTAAACAGTAACTTTCAGCAGCATATCTAATAACAACACTACACTAGCCTTGCTATTATTTTGTAGCTCTGCAACCATCTGGAAATTTCCGTGGTGGACAACAACGACAAGGAGAAACAGTACCTACTGTAGTCCCGTCGATTGTTCCGACAACATCATCGGAATTAACAGAAACCGACAAGGAAGAATTCGCCTTGTTTATAAAATGGCAGAAGACTAAGAATGCGACTGGAGGCATCCACGAACAGCCACAACCTCCGCCACCACCGATATCGACGAATGTTCGTCAAGGGGGATCCCCAATTCGGTCCACATCAACGGATCGACAACTGGAGAATCCACCTGAAGGCGGAGACGAATGGATTTGGTATCAAAATGAACAGGGGACATTAGTCGCGAGTGCGGCCAAGAATCCCAAAGTGTTTGAAAAACCATTTGATTCGGATGAAAATGTGGAAAGCAAGCAGGCAAGATTTGAAAAACGCCAGAATGTGATCGAAGGCAAGCGTGCTTCAGGGATACCGCAGCTTCCCACAGATTTCGATACCCGCTATTTTGGAAGTTGTGCATTATGCATAGGTACCAAATGGCTGGGAGGGATAGCCGGAGGACCACACGCATTCCATGTCTTAACTGTGATGGCAAAGGTTACGTTCCACGGGAAACTCCATGGGCAACCGGATTGCGAGACGTAGCCGTCCGAGGCTGCTTTATGGGCGCCGACGGCCGCCGATGGTTTCAGTGTACCAAGTGCCACTTGGTAGCCGATCCAGATGGGAAAGTCATTCCCCATAATGCTTCAGCTTTAATAGCTATTTATCCCGAATTTCCAAAGTTTATTAAAGAATGGATTCAGGTTGCGAGTCCAAAATTCACTTTGATTTTGAAACTGCAACAGATTGCCCTAGTTTAATGTTTGACGTTTGACCATGCTAAGAATTACAGAATTAACATGCCAAGAATAAGTAAGTAAATTTTGTTTCAGATTGCCAATAAGGCTAGGACTTGGAAGTCTAATAAAGAAAAACCTAGCAATTTGTCAAAAACAACAAAAGTACCAGATAATCAAAAACTGTGTGCAAAACTGTGACGTATTTAACAGATACTCTAGCCACACACTGCAGCATAAGAAATACTAATGAATACTGTTCAGTGTTCTGCTATTTTGTGTTTTTTTTTTCACTAGGTTTTTTTTTATTTAAGAACATTCACGACACATACTATCAACTATCAAGTTTTTTAAACAAAGTTATGAATTACTGAGAAAGAAGAAGGGAATATTGCTTAATGCCGTCAGTAGTACTCTGGCCGTACGCCACCTGTTACAAAACAAAGAAAAACTCTGGATTTAATTAAAATGAAAAAATGTTAATGTTTATACACCAAAGTAGTTTTTCTCCTAATAAATCAGAGTTGTTCGACGTTTCAACAACAGGGTAATTTGTCATTCTCTAGAACGTGCAGAAATTCACAGATTTAATAACGCCTAAAAAGAACATACAGTTGAACACTATGAAAAGTTTTTAGACAAATCTGCATTATCAGACAAAACACTTGATGTAGGAAGAAAACAGCTAACCCTGTTAATGAAGTACAGAAATTCAATCATTTTCGTAAAGCACGCTACATTGCACTGAATTGGGGCAACCGAAAAGGGTGGACCGGCACAAAAGCCCCAAACCCAAAGTAATATCACCAAACCGAGAGTCAATCGGTCATACGGCTCGTTACCAACGGCTCGTTAACGATAAGTTTGCGTCGAATTCCATTCAAATCCGATTAGTTTCCTTATCGGAGGATTCAAAAGACAACAAAAAGGTTTTTAGTTCCCATTTTGTGATGCTCTCTCCAGAAGAGCTCCGTAAAACCACGGAGACAGATTGAGTTGTCAAAGTGTGATGATTTTTCTTTATGATAAGTTGATTACGATACTCTATTTCTATGACATTTATTTGTAAAATTAAATATTTGTACTCATTTTGCAAAAAGGTGTACTGTGATTCAAAAAAGTGTAAAGTTATTCTTATTAGAAAGTAAAAGTGTAACAAATAAGATGTATAACATGATTTTTCTGTTATAAGGTGTAAACTGCTTTAAAGCACTTGATAGGTGTAATGTTATTCTTCACCAAAGTAATACGGTAATGCACTTACTAACTTACACCTTGAAGGTTTAATAATACTCCATAATAGAATACTAATACACTTTACAACTGATTCGAAACCAGAGTAACATAATAGCATTGGTATTTCATGAATTTGGATTAAGAGCTGGGGCCTGATTCTAAAGACATTGTTACTCTAACTCTGCCAATATTAAAAAATAACGACGTCTTTATTTTTTTAATATTGGCCGAGTTAGAATAGACGTCTTTATTTTACAACACTTATTTTGCGACACTTTTGAGAATCAGGCCCCCGAGCTCTTAGCATCTCACATTGATGCAATTAAAGAAACAATGCATTGTAACACTTACTTGTTAGTATTTATCTGCAATAGTTTTTATTTATAAATTTGTAATTTCAGGCTCAATGATTTTCCAGAAAGTTACGAAACGTACGGAATAATATCACGTACGGTATTTGAGCTGCACTTCTTCAATAAGGTAATTAATTAAAAAAATTTTCAAGTCATTGTCAGTGGTTTCTTTTTCAATAACTAGAAATTTTATTAGACCGTTTATTGGTGGGATTTTATTCAGCAGGAATTCTCTAGCACCAACACTACACATGTCGTTCTTGCTATTATTTTGTTGCTCTGCAACTGCAACCATCCACCAACACTTTAATTTTGAAAATGCAAATTGCCCTAGCTTTATGTTTGACACTTGAATTAACAAAAAAAAACTCAAATTACGAACGGTCTGAAAAACAGAACTCGTTCGTAACCCGGACACTGCCTGTACACGAATCTGTTCAATTGCAAAAAATGAACAGAAAATAAGAAAATTAATTTTGGCTAGATCACAGATCCTACAGCAATGAGATCTACGACAGAGAAAAACATTAACAATCTGATGTACAGTATAAGATAATTGAAACCGAAAGTAAAGGAAAAGAGTATTCCCTTTTAGAAAAAACATTATATTATTACTTCTAAAAAATTATCTCTTTCATTATTTATTCATTCACCGCAAAACGCAGTTAATCCTTTAATGAATTGTAATTAAAAAATGATAAAATGAAAAATGCAATTACATACTTATTCAAGTCAGATACAACTTTTTTAGTCCCAGAAGTTACGCAAACAATTTGTGACAAACTAAGTTTGACCAAGAAATGACCAGACCAGTTGAAGGTGATGCGGGACGTGACGACCTATATGAGTTGGATATGCCCAGAGGAAACGTTGAAGATAAGAAATTTAATTTCCTCATAACACTTTCTCGCGTTGGTGTGTCTCAAGTTGCGGAGTTTTTAACACTCACAGAAAAAATGATTACAAAAGTTATTATATCGTAAACAAATTCAATACAATACTAGATGTAAATTTAAAAAACATAAAAAATGCTATTTAAGTTTGCACAAACTAGAATCCAATTAGAAAATTTTTCTGTTGCAAAGTAGTATAGAAGATGTGTGTTCAGACTTAATCATTCAAGTATTGCACTTGACTCTAGATATGCAATCATGCCAATTCAGACATGTCACTAATAAAATTTATATTTCACAAATAATTATTGATAATGCAAGAGTCCCAAAAACGTCAAACTTCAAAAACCTCTTTCTTGGTTTCTGCCCGCATTGACTCTTCATCAGGATGATGCACTATTTCACCAAGATTGAAATCAGTGATGGTCATCTTATCTGAGTGATATTCCAACCTGGGTGGCTGAGTATAGCATGATACATGAGTGGTCATCGTGAATTTTTGTGACAGGACTTGAGTTTAACATGCACAACACAGCACAAACCACAGGCATTATTCCTTAAAATTAATTACCGGTATAGAAGATTTTCTCAAAGAAAGTGATGCTGGATTTAAATACCATTACTAAAATAAGTGTGCCACTCATAACGTTATGAGTTTATGTTAACATAACACATATAAGTCACATATTGAAAAAATATAGTACCCGTACAGTTTCGGATTCTTTCTTTTCCATTACTGTTATTCCTTCCACGAAAAAACACAAATTCCATTTTTTTTTTTTTTTTTAAATCTGACTGAGACGTCTTTAGCAAGTGGTTTGACATTTTCTACAACTCATGTAGAAATTTACTCTCAAGAAACGATTTTTGGAACTGTAACCATGGTTTCAGCTGTCCAAACACCTATCACCCCTTCCCTTTCTATGTTTACTTTCCCAACAGTTTCTGCCCCCACCTTTGCCTTTTGCAAATATCCCAACTGATCCAAACAAAACATTGTTGTCGAATAGGGTTATGTAAGAGTTTAGCAGCATTACTACACCAAGGACTACAATCTAATGGACCCGAAACGCCATGCAAATGCCGAGACCTATGTCTGACCAATACCCAGAGTCCTTTGCTCGCTACTGAGGGGTGTAATGGCGGACATTGTAGCCATAGAGTGGCGAAACTTGTGCACTCAATAACAGGGACTTTTCTTCATTGAAGAAGAAAAAGTAAGTTTTATTTTGAATGTTTAGCATGTTTAGTGAAACCTTTAATTCATAGATTGTATTTTTAATTATGATGTGGAATTAAAAATCCAAACTTTCGCTCATTATTTATGAAGAGTGACTGAGAGTATTACCAACCATCAATTCTAAGCAAACCATACTCAATCTTGAAAATAACTGATACAGGTTTAAGAAAGATAGATAGAAAAAAATAATGCTTAAGGTCTCCATAGCAGCTACTCTGGACAAATGCAAACTGCCTGTCACAAGACCTTATATTACAAAAATAATTTGTTTAATAACACAATCCCCAGTACATTACTTAATCCAAATATATTACCCAATCCTTATTGGTTACATTACATATCGGTTCAACAGCAAGCAAGCCTACTAAGAGAAGAGGTCACGACGGCTAGAGCTAAAAATATTTGATAATAAATAACCATAAGTAGACAGTTATTGGTTTGTTGAAGATTTAGTTTGTTTGTTTGTTGGAGAGAGGGGATGCAAATGGCGATGCAAATGTGTGAAATTTAATACAGAGAGGGAATTTATAGGTAGATGTGAATGTGGACGAGGAGTGGGGTGTGAAGCGTGGGAGCTGGAAGTTATGGGAGGGCGTGAGTGTGTGAATGGCCGATTGGGCTCTGGCTTGGGTAATTTGTCTGTTTTTGGCAGTGGTGGTATGCAACTGTCTCGCAAATATACATTTCAGCAACTGCGTGACAAGGTAGCAGCTCTGCAACGTCACCAACTCTGCAATGAAAAGAAAAAACGACAAGTTCAAACAAACTCCAAGCCGTTTCCATATTTCTATATTTGTGAAATAGTAAATAGCATGGGCTATTTGCTAGTTCTAGTTTGTTTATAAATCTCAAAATTCATTTTGATAGAAAAGCAAGTGAAGAAAGAATTCAGCATAAAAGAACGTTGTCACCAACGACAGTTCAAATCAGCGATTTTCATCATTCTGATGCGTAATTCTATCAATAGATGGCGCAGACCTCGCACTCGTAATAGATGACGTCACCCAACGCTATAAAAGAGCGAACAGACCGAGAAGAATGCGAACTTTAAAACCATCCACATTTTCCCGTCGTTCGAAAGGGAGCAATGGTTGTTGGTGATCGTGCATTTTCATAATGATGGTACAGATTGTACCATGTACGACCCACACTATAAACAGGAGCCCTTTCCCATCTTTGTAAGGGGTCCGATTCAGCTGTATCTCGGGGAATTGAAAATGTGCATTTTTAAGCAGCCCAAGAAGTGTTATTGGAAGACGGTAGAGGCGCGGCAGCTGTACCAACTGGATGAGGACAGCTGCGGCGCCTGTGTAATGTGGTACGTACGACTTTTCATTGGGAAAGTAAATGTCTATCTACCAATTACACTGCGAAGATTGCGAGACCGGTTATTTCACAAAATTTGCACGAGCAAGATTTTGCCCTTAGTGGAAAGAGAGTGGAGAGTGGAAAGAGGAAGTTGAGGCCCCAAAGAGGGTCGTGAAGAGAAGGAGACTATGAATTACTAATCCTAATTGCTTTGTTAATATTTGATTTTTATTTTGCTTTCTTGAGTTTATTTTATAGATTTTCTTTGTTAATTTGAATTTTCTTAAATTGTGTTTGAATTTTATTTTATTATTATTATATTGTATAATTTCACTTATCTCTGAAGTATAGAGTGGTTTTCTTATTTTTGAAAACTTTGTGTTATTTTGATTTTTATTCTTGTTCAATTGCATAGATCTATATAAGTTTATTATTTGCATTTTGAAATATCTTTTGTATAATTTGATTTGATTTGTGATTATGTTTATTTGATTTTATGGGTTTTGAGAAGTTTTAGGGACTAAAACTCTAAAAAAGGGAGATGTTACGAACGGCAGTTCAAATCAGCGATTTTCACCAATCTGATGCGTAATTCTATCGATAGATGGCGCAGACCGCGCACACGTAATAATTGACGTCACCCAACGAGCGAAAGTAGCGAGTTTTCATCAGAGCAGGTCGCAGAGCGTGTGGATAACACAATGCTCAGCCCTCTCTCAAAACTTTGCCCAAAACCAAAACCTTCATACTTATAAAAATTATCTCTTTCTTTTACAGATTTATTTAAGTGTTTATTACTTGATAAAGAGAGTAAAAGTGAAATAAGAATTTAGAGGGAGAATGAATAAATTAAGATCTTAAAAGGAAGCTAAGTTAAGAGAGAAGTTACTGTTCTTAAGTTTGTAATTAGATTTAAGTTAATTTTCATTTATTATTATTTTGAGTGTAATAGTTACTTTTGATTTGAATTATGTTTTGTAATTTAGTTTTAGTGATAGTGCAATTGAATAAATTATAATTTACTATTTTTCTAATATAAAATGGAATCAGATTTATTTCCCTATCTTGAACCTCATGACCAGTGAAACGTTGCGGGTGATTGGCAGATCTCTTAGAGAAATTAGAGAACTTGATTTGGCACAATTTAACTGTTAAAATCACCACGCAACAATATTAATTAAGAGAAAAAAGTCAGTGAAAGAATGTGACCAGCTGCTACTATTGCAGAAACCGATGCATTTAGCAGACATCGTGAATTTTTTAATAATACCAGACAGGATTTCTGTCGTTAGCTCCTTAATGGGTCTCCAAGTTGAAAACTGATAAAAGTAAAAAATATGTTACAAAAGAAAGAGAAACAAATGATGCATAAAAACGCCAGCCAATTACAATTCTAATTCACAACTTTAAATTAAGTGTGCAACAATAAATAAATAAATTCATTAAATCCTGATAGAATAAATTTTAAGTCATGCGGCAAAAAACAATTGCCCAACTATAAATCAAGCTTAATCATGACTACCTATAAAAACTTAGATCTTATAGGTACGGTTGTAAGCCCTGATATTATTTTACATACTTAATTTAATTTAATTTAATTTAATTAAGACCACGAGCTTTTCATTTGGAAAATAGTAGTGCGTCAACTTTTTAAAGTTTACATTGGCAAAAACAAGAAATATATCGCCAAAAGCTATTATGGCCATACGCGACCTGTCATAGAACATAAGAAAGCTCACGTCTATACTGTATAAATAACCAAAACTTTATAAATATTACACTAGTAGACTAGTTTTAACACTACCCTAAAATTTAACTTTCCACATAACCCCGACTGAAAATTCGCAAGAACTTATAACTGCTGTAAATAACGTCGAAAACGACGTCCAGAATGACTGCAAAAACAAGGTCGAGAATAAGCTCGGCTCGAGAATAACATCGGGAATTGTGAGAAACCCTTCGAGAGAGGAATGAGGATTTTGAAATGATCGATTTGACGATGATCGATTCGAAGAACAGCAAGCGACTGGGATTGTAACAGCAAGCGACTTGGACTGTCTAGTGGCGACAAATGGCCAGAAGAGAAGAAAAATTCGCAAATAATTTTATCTTTATTTAAAATAAAAAAAAGTGACGAAGATGTGACTTGCGTCAATTTTTGCAACTGAAGCATAGCATTATTTGAATAATTAATGTTTTTTGAAGAGATTGAAAAATTTCCTGAGATTTGTAAAAGTTGGTAGGAATATTGATTAAAATCGAATGTTAAAAACAACGTACCGTAACAAGAATGTAAGCAATATAGCATTGTGTTAATTGTGTTTTTTAAAATCATCTATACATTCAAGCTGAGTGTAATTCCCATCAACATCAACTGATTCAACTCATGAAACATCAAACTGCAAGCATATGAAATTCAGATTGAGGCATTTCTTTACTGTTTTTACAATTCTTGCACTCGAAACAGAAAATAGAATGACAGAAAGAGAAGTAGTAGTGCTTTATTAAGAAGTTGCCAGCGGCTATATACTGGCCTTAC
>JAQFZP010001312.1:0-20409 GCA_034695745.1 Geophilus truncorum | reverse complement strand
ACAAAAAAAAAAAAAAAAAAAAAGTAAAACAGTTCGATGACGTCATTTTGTTCTCACGTATTTCCATATCCGGTTTTCGTTCTATTCTATCCGTGCCCTGACCACGTTGTAGTTGAAGTAAGTTTTCTTCAAATTTCACGAAAAATAAACGCTTTTTTGGCTTTAATTGTATAAAATTTGATTAACTTAACTTCTCCGTGTTGTTTTATACAGATTCCTGTTAAATTTGAGACAGTAATATCCTACAAACATGCAGAACGAAGCAGGAGAATTCGTGGATCTGTACATTCCCAGGAAATGGTAATTTTTCTATACAAAGAAAACGTAAAATAAAACTAAAAAAATTATTTTACAATTAGCTCTGCAAGTAATCGCATTATTCATGCCAAGGATCACGCGTCCATCCAAATAAATATCGCCGAGGTAAGTTTAACTTTTCAAATTATTACTGTAAATAGGACTAAAAATAAAAATATTTTTCGTTTGAAAAATCAGGTTGATGACCAGACTGGCAGAATAAATGGGAATAATAAAACCTACGCCATTAGCGGTTCAATCAGACGCATGGTAAGATGAAATTTTGTGAAAATTTTACGAAATATTAATAAAAATATTTTTATTTTGAAAAGGGTGAATCCGATGATTGTCTGAATCGTTTGGCTAAGAAGGATGGACTCTTAGCAAAGTAAATTTGCATTATTTTATTGTAAATTTTTTGTTATTCATTAATTTTTATTTTTTTTTTAATTTCAGGAATTTCTAGCTTTGTGTATGCTTTGTGTGTATGAAATAAAGCAGGTTTAAGCTGTAAATCAGATTTCTATTTAATTATTAATTGGTAAACAAAATTAACTCTTGAAATTTTTTCGTGATACTATCACCTTGAATTACATTTTATCCTTTTTCATCGACTCACTAAACTGAAAATCATAAGTATGTAACACACACTAAACTTAATTGTATAAAACTTGGCCATAAGAAATACTAGAAAACTCATGTTTGAACATCCCCAGTGAGAAACCCCAATATTACAAACCTTTCATCTGGCTCATTTTGCGTAATATTACATCAGTTTTGCCGCAAGTGCTGTTTAACTGTGAGATTACTGTATCTGCATGATATATTGCATAATAATTGAGTAACTGAACACTTTTGCATGCAAAACACGCATGGAAAATTTAAATTTCGATGTTTTATTTAATCCTTATTATAATTATAATATCCAAATTTTCTTTAGCATACGACGTAACCTCCAGTGGTAAAATTAAAAAAAATTAAATTTTCACTACTAAATTTTATAAATATTAAGAAAAGTTACAAATATTTTAATATGATTTTCAACAGAAAATTTAGATATTATAATTATAAAAAGGATTAAATAAAACAAAGAATTTAAATTTTTCATGCATTTTAGATCATTTCAGTCAATGAGTGCCGATGTTTGTAGTGCTAAAAGCCTTGTTGAATACTGAGAATACTTTGCAGGAATTCTCACAGAAAGCCAAGACGGTAAATGACAATTTGAGTGATCGGCTGATCGCTTACCAAAGCAATAGAAAGACACGCGATCGTTGCATTAACAACTCAACCAGTTTAAGACATTTCAGGCAACACAATGCATTAAAGTTTTCACTTTAAATACTTAAAAGTTTTCAAACTTAAAAGTGAACCTTTTAAATTTTGGCATTGCATCAGTTGCGATTCTGCTGAAAAAAAATAAAAATCTACAAAAGTGCAATTTAGAATAAAAGAATTTACATTAAATTTTACAGATAATTTTAAATTTTTCTAAAAATTTAAAAGGTATTGAGTATCGGGTAAGCTATCGAGTATCGAGAAAATTTTAAATTTTTCTAAAAAATTTTGAAGGTATCGAGTATTTTTTTTAAAAAATTATCAGCAACTGCTAGTTAGTTTTGTTGTTTAGCACTGTGATGCTGGTGCATTAATTTTTGAGGTACCGTAAATGTCAAATAAAATGATTTTATTTAACATTTAAATTTAATTTAAAATTTTAATTTTTTTGATCTTTACAGTATTCGGCAAACTTAATTTACTATGAATCGATTCCTGAATTACAATAAATACCTGGACCTTATTTTCAATATCAAAATTAAGTAATTGCTATCGATACCCAGTATCGCCAATAAGGAATTGGTAATTATTGTACCGAGTATCAATTTGATACTATCAAAGTTACGGTTTACTGATTTTGAAATTGGTATTACCAATTGAATATTGGAATAATATCCGGTATCGGTATAAGTCGATATTTTGCTCCCGATTTCGATTTTAAAAACAATAAAAAAAATAACTTGTAAAATTTTTGAAAAATTGGTATCGTATTTTTTTATTTGCAATATCGTACATAGGCCGATTTCCGATTTTCATGATATCTATCAAAATCTAATCAAAATATAGTATCGATCCATCACTACAAAAGTGGGTCAAAAATCTATCGAAAAAGACAAATACAGTCGAACCCCGTTATAATCAACCCGCTTACAACGAAAACTCTCATAACGAATCCATTGGAAATCCCCGTCTGTCAAGCGTGTCTGTACTAATTCGTCTTCGTCTCGATATAACGAAACCCCGTTATAACGAACGAATTTTTCGGTTCCTTGAGCTTAAATATTTTTTTAACGAGGTTCGATTGTATTTTCTTAAAACTCATCTTGTGCTTGGCGTCATCTGGTGGCAGTTTTAAAATAGAAAGCCTCATTACCATACGTAAAAATACAAAAACATAATAAAAAGACCAGCATTGCATATTAAATTGAATACTTATGATGCTCATTAATTAATTTACCTGTAATTACGAGGATACCTTATGCCAAGACGGATGATTAATTACTGATTGCCAGAAGTGCAACTGTTCAGTATTAAATGAAATTTAATAAAATGCAAATAAAGTTTCAAGTGTTACCTAGGATTTGGAAATTTTATTTGAAAACTGATATTAATACCAATTAAAAGTCGTCATGACATTTCTCAACTAAATATAAATTTAATTTTATAATCAGTTTCCTGTTTGTGTGCAATTTTTTGCTACAAAATTTTTTTTTTTTTTTGTTTTTAATGGAAATCTATTTTTCATCTTAAAAATAGATTTGTTTATATATCTGAAGACAGATACTTGCAGTTTCATTTCAAGTTGGTAGGAAAAACATGCAATAAAGGAAAAGGTTGTTGCCAGAGGATATTTTCTGGAGTAGTCATTTGATTTAATTTAAAAATGTTAGCAATGAAAAGAAAATTCCTTTTGGAATGATATTTGCTGTAATTACATGGGCTGAAATTGACTGTAATTTACAATTTGCAGGGTATAAATGAGAAAAACTTTGGGAATTATATTAAATTTAGATGATACACAATTGTAAAATTTAAGAAATTTGATAACTGAAATTAGAATTTGTATTTAAAGTGATAGTGTCATGAAACTTTTTTTTTTAAATATAACAACAGATGGTGTTGGTAAATTGGAATTAGGTGAACGCAACATTGGGTGAAGCAAAATATTAGTCCCACCCTTCTGCAATTTCGTCATGACTTCTCAGACCTGTTCAATTATCGTTTTTCCCACCTCATTCTTAAAACATGAAATTATGACAAAAAAAAGATACTGTATTAAAAAAAAAAAAAATTACGAGTCTTTTAAATTTTGGCGAAGATTCGACTTTCACCAAAATTTGAAAAAAATATTTTAGTGACACTATCACTTTAAATTACATTTTATCCTTTTTCATTGACTCACTAAACTGAAAATCATAAGTATGAAACACACTAAACTTAATTGTATAAAACTTGGCCATAAGAAATACTAGAAAACTCATGTTTGAACATCTCCAGTAAGAGAACCCAATATTACAAACCTCTCATCTGGCTCATTTTGCGTAATATTACATCAGTTTTGCCTCAAGTACGCAAGTGCTGTTTAACTGTGAGATTACTGTATCTGCATAATATATTGCATAATACAGTAACTGTGTAACTAAACACTTGTGCTAACTATTTTTTTGCTTATTAGTGAACCAAAAAATAATTACATCTTTTGCTATTAATTAGCAGCATTTCGCAAGGTTGTAAATGGCAAAGTTTTCATTTTTTAATGAGTGCCATATTATAAAATATGTCTAGACTTGATTTGCTTTAAATGTAAACTTATGTGCAACTTATCCCAAAAACCGTGTATTTTGTCTACAGTATAAATCCGAATCCCGCATCAGGCATATAATTTTGATGTCGAGAAACCAATTTTCTATTTCTGTAATTGAAAATGTGGGTTGGCTGGCAGTCTGTGACATCTCGTATTACAAGTAGCATTTCGATTAAAGAAAAAATAGAGATACCGTAGGAAAGTTGAAACTGAATCTGATTATTATATTATTATTATATTAATCGATAACACTGTTCTGCTTAGAATTAACAATAAATTTAATTAACTGTTTAAAAATGAAAGTTTTTTTTATCAGATTTAATACTAAAGTGCGGTAAATTTCAAAGAAAGGAAAAGGTAATCTTTAAGGTCGCCAACGACTATTGTGGTCATACACAAACTGTCACAAACAAATATCAAGAATATAGAAATCACATAAAAATAATATGATGACTAATATGATGCTATTCAAGATAAAACAATCAAAATAACTCTGAACAGAAGACATAAGAAAACAAAAATGCACATTTTCACTATAGAAATAAAACATCAAAAATAAATAATCGAAAATTATAATCTGTACAAAACAAAAAATACCAGTAAATATTGTGTCATTTACTTCCAACCCGTGCATAAAATGTTGTTGCAACTAAAGTTACACATTTAGCACTACTGTTTTTGAAAAAGGAACTTTCAAAAGGGAACTACATTACCTTACAAAATGTACTGCGAAAGAATTAAAAAATCAACAGTGTTTATACAAAAAGCAACAGACAGACAATGAAAAAATGAGACAAAATGTTTACTCCCCAAAAAATCCTATCTCTTCGTCATCAATGCCAAGCTTACAATTACAAATATCAAACTTATTATAAAATGACTCGAAACCTATCTTTAACCATTACCTATTGATTAATTACTTTTAAACTCTGAATTAATCCCAGAATACATAGTTTTAAGACAAATACAAACTAAGATTATTTTCTTAAGCCTAACACAAATGCAGCAAAACAGATTCAAATAAAACACTAAGAACACACATTTAATAAAACCCAATAAAAACAACTAATAGTTACGCAAACACACCCAATTTCAACTTTAAAGCTGATGTGCTGCTATATGTTGGTTGGTGGTGACTCAGCTATTTCTGGTGGCAAATTGTTGTACTAAAGATCTAGTTCAACGCCCTCTAATGATAAAACAAAGCATTTCAAGTCATAAATCACGACATTTTGCACATTCTTTGAATAAAAAATTTCTAATTTGATATATTTGCACATGTTCAGTGCAATGGAAAAATAGTTACATTTCTTGCCACCAGTTAGCAGCACCTTGCAACGTTTTCCTTTACAGTAAGTGACATACTTCAAACTTTATTTACTCTGGAAATTCACCAAAAACTTGGCCCAACAGATCAATATTCAGACTTAGTAATATATGGGCCAAAAATAGCTTCGATGTCAAAAAACTTCTCTTTATCGATGTCATGGAACAATCATTGCAGATATAATCTTTTGAAATTCTAGTGCGTGATGATCATTGATCTGAAATAAATTTTTCTCTCTCTGCAGCCAAAAAAATCAAACCTCGGATTGCGAGTGGCAATCGCAGTTTGAACTGTTGATAGACGTCGTCGATAGGTAACCGGGTTTTGTGTGATCGGAATATTCTCGAATGACTTTCCTTTGGTTGCTCAAATGCATTCCATCCCTTTATGTAGCCATATTTTTTTCTTTTTCCCGCCATTTTATTCCTGTTTGTTGTTTACAAAAATGTTTGTTTGCGACTTCTATTTCCAGATGCCACTTAAAGGTGAAACTTGAAATTTTTCCCTGCTTTATCCAATTTTTTTTTATTATTTGGGTGAGGGGAAAAGGAAATAACATCGAAGTTGATGAAATTTTCTGAGTTGCAATTTGTCTTGTTGGTTCGTTTCATTAGGTTTTTTGAAATTACTGTAGTTACTGTGTGTTAAATTAAGTGAGGAATTGAATCAATGATACAGTATGTTACTGGATCAATTTTTTTTGTGGGAAAAGGGATAAGTGTTGGGGCAAGTATTGGGTTTTTTGTTAGAGTTTGGGTCTGGTTGGGATAAGTTTTGTCTTTGTAAATATTTTGTTTTTAGGAATTTAAAGTTTTTTGAAGTTTGAAGTTGATATTAAGTATACACGAAATATTTAAAATTTAAATTTTTTTTTATTATAGTTTAGTTGAATAAATTTTATAAAATATACTTAATTTTGACTTAACTTTGATTATTTTTAAAATTCAAGAATTATTACGTATTGAGGTAAATCTTAAATAAATTTCAATTTGTTTACAAATTTTACAAACATTTAATAAAATTTGAATTAAATTAATTGCTTAAAAATTCCAAAAATTTTCATCCAACTTTAAAACAACTTTATAAAAATTACACAAAGTTTAACCAAATTACTTCCCAACTAAATTATAAAAAATTAATTCAAAAATTCGACAGACTAAATGTAATAGCAAATAAATAAACAAATTACCAAAAACATCTCATCTCCACACAACTTTCCTCAAACATTAATCAATCCACTAAAACAACTACAATTATTTTATTTACCACATCTAATTGGATGCAAACTTCAACAAAACTCACAAACAAACCTAAACCCAAAAAATAATTTAGATTTAATCAAAACCAACTCACCAACACCTAAGAAAAAAAAAAAAAAACTTCCTGCAAGTGCATTGCATAAATAATTAATTAAATTGCTCATTCAACTGCAGCAAATACTTTCGCCTTTCTCAACGAACACCACAGTAACTATTAAACAATTTATCGATTTCTTCACTCAAAGGCAAAAATTAATCACCCCCTAATACCCTTCCACAAAAAAAATATAAAAAAAAACATAAACTAAGATAATCAATCATAATTCAATTATATTCCCCATAGCCCACACATTTTTTCCCCTTTCCCTTTCCTGCTTTTAGATTTGTTATTGGATGGATGAATGCTTTGACCTTTCGAGCACGTTATTGACTTTGAACGCAACACGAGTTTCTCTGCAACTGGGTGATAATTTGAAATTTTATTAATTTCCATTACGAGAGAGAAGAGTAAATTGTGTTAAATTCGCTGTGCTTCGCGCGCTTCAAATCCAGCTTCGAATTAATATTTTATCCCATTAAATATTAGCACGACTTCGCTCGATTTACATCCCATTTCTTGGCCGTGTAATTTGACGTTTTCACGCTTTCTTGTTGTGAGCGCGTGATGAAATACGCGGCTCTCGTGAGATCCCAAGGGGGTCTTGTTTAGGGCTCAACTTTAGCGACTAATGTCGAGTTGGGGAAAAGTTCAGTTTAGCCGAGTGTGAAACCTCGAGACGGCCACCAACTTTCTCTTTTACTCCGATGTGTGGTTTATACGTTTTCCTTAGGGAATTGGAAAAATCTTATTACGGTACTGGTAGTGAGGTGGAAAAAGTGTACTATAGTAAAAAAATTAAATGGGGAATTTTAGAAGTGTTTAATTTGAAAGGAAAAATGTACGGAATATACCGGAATTCGGAAAAATTGGTTTTTGGTAAATATCTGAACTTTGAAGATAAAACCGGTATTTTCAATAGTATAATTTGTAATTTTTGACATATTTTAATCATAAATTTTAACTTGAAAAATTGAATACTTTGATTGAAAAATGAAAACTGTGTGTGATTTAAACAAACTGGTTTTTGGTTTGAGTTAAAGTCTGTAATAAATCGATATTTTAAACATTAATATAATTTTTAATTTTTAACCATAAATTTCACGTACCTTACCTAGTTATTACGTTTTCAGCTTAATTTTTCGTATTGTTGCAAAGAAAAATTAAGAACAAAATGTCTTTGTTGCAAATTTTATAAACATACAAGAAGAAACCAAAAATTTTATTTTGCATATTTTCGGACAATAACTTGTATTATTATTATTATTATTATTATTATTGCAACACTTCAAAATATGTTCGTGACTCACAACTTTGAGAACCACTGTTTTAAGGTATTGTATCAATTATTCAATTTAACAGTGTTCTTTCCAATGGCGACATTGTTGATGACCTGAAAAATTATTTTCAAGGTCATTGCATTTCTAAAATAAGAGCCATGAATCTGAAAAGCAAACTCATATTTAGACAGTTGTAGATCATGTTCTAATTAATCAAAAACAATCATAACACTACGTTAATAGTCATTTTATTGAAGAAAAATTTACGAAAAGAATTTGAAATTTGCTGCTGCTGCTCCATATGCACTGCAGTGAAATCTAGACTTCATCAGCAAATTGCACAACAAAAAAAAGTCCAGCAATTTTACAATTTTACTTTTTAAATTTAGTGCGGGCAATTTGCAAAATTTGAGAAAAGATCTAAGTTTGATAAACAAAAGAAAAAACAAGTAAAATATTTTTTATGTGCTTATCAGGAGCAGCACTGGTGCTTCAGTGCAGTGCCCATCGTGTAGAAATGCTGTTTTTTTTCTTTTGTTTATCAAACGTACATGATTTCTCAATTTTGCAAATTGCCTACCCCAAATTTAAAAAGTAAACTTATGACTTTGTTAGACTTTTTTTTTGTTATATATTTTGCTGATTAGATCATGCTCTACAACTTTCTAAATATGAGTTTGCTCGTCAAACTCACGGTTTTTATTTTAGAAATGTAATGTAATGACCTTAAAATAATTAAAGTTTTCCAGGTCATTAATAATGTCACCATCAAAAAGAGCACTGTTAAATTGATAGGATTTCCTAAAATCAGAATTATTGGAGTGGTGCACTGTATAATATTTTGATCGAACTGTCCTTTTTATTTACCCTGTATAACAGAAAATTTATCAAAAATATACCAAAGTTGGGACTTTTCATATATTAACAACTTATTATTACGAGCATATTTTTTCAGAAATATGTGACATTTCAAATGTACCGTACACAAAATACGGTAATTTACAAAATATATTCTGTATACTGGGTGATTACATAAGAAATTGACAGTTTCAACATTGTATTACATCAAAATTATTGTAGATATTGACATTTACTTTACACGGGTTTGTAGAGAAACTCAAATTTATTTTGCCCATAATGCCAAGATGCCATCACAATGTGATTTTGGCTTGGTGGTCATGTGATGATCACATGACCACCAAGTCAAAATGTCTGTAAATACTATTGAGAAGAAATTTTGCATGCTAAAATTGAGCAAAAAAAATTTTGCCTTGCTTCGTTGGCCACCAACAAGCCCATATTTAACACCATGTGACTTTTTTCTTGCGGAGATTCATCAAAGATAACATTTTTGTTCTCTCACTTCCAGCTGATTTACATGACCTGAGACAAAGAATCACTAATGCAACTTCTGAAGTTACTGAGGACGTATGATGCGAGTTTAAAATGAATTCAAGTTTTGCCTCGATATCTGACCAAGGGTGAACACATTGAGCATCTTTAATTACTTATAAAAAAATTTTTTTTTTGAGTTTTTCTACAAACTCACGTAAAGTAAATGTCAATATCTACAATATCTTTGATGTAATACAATATTGAATCTGTCAATTTCTTTTGTAATCATTCTTATATGCCCTATATGTGTGATAAATGGACTTCTTTTGTGTTGTTAATATATTTTCTGCTGCATATTGTAAATACGTAACATTTTCGTGTGAGCAGGTAAATTACTACAATTAAAAAATTTCACATTTTGCATTGCAACAAAAATAGCAATTTTAAAAAGTTGTTTTTGGTACAAGAAACTTCAATATAACTTAATAAAAAAACCAATGGCATTGCCTCTTGAAAATTTTAATTTTTTTTTGTTGAAAACGTCTACGCTATTGGAATTCCAAGGGTAAATATTTATACTAACTTATATATTTTATTCATTTATTTATTTATTTATTGGATTTTTGCTTGTATTTTATCTTATTTCTAAATTTAAACAAGATTTATAAAATCTATAAGGGGGTTTAAGTCAATCCTACTTACAGTGAAGCTAAAGTTGTATATTGAAGTGAAGTTTCGAACTCTAACATGTAGGTTGCTTTCTACATAGAAACTGCATTAGCAAGTGGATTGGAACACCGTGATTTTTATTAATGCTTGCTTTGGCAGACTGTCACGCGTTAGATTTGAATTTTCACTTACTTCACTTCCACTTAATGAGTTAACAGTCATCTGGAAAATGGTCGATGGAAATTTCAATTTGTATTTCTAGATTTCATTGTTTGTGTGAAGTGATGTACTCATGTGAAATCAAAGTTAGATAAATCTAACAATGTCTACGACGAGAGTCAAACATTCTCAAAAATCACTTCGACCGGTCTAAATAATTTTTAAAAACATGCGAAGATTATTTGTATTGTATAGAGCCCCAACGAAAAAAAAACAATGTATATGCCCAAGCCTTGGACAATTGTCCAATGTTTGGAAGGCCAAGGTTGACTTTACGTTCACCTATTTTTAATTTTTCTTCAGGTGAAGCCAACCAAGCTCTCCATAGCCGGTTCAAGGGGCAGCAATCTTTAATTGCTAATAACTCATGAAATTAAAACTTTATTGCCGCAAAACTTGTAGAAATGAAAACCTCACCCAAATATTTACAATCTAACAAAATTTCAGACACCAAAAAAAATTTTTAATATTTTTTATCATTTTTCAAAAAACTCATTGGACATTTGTCTAAATGGTTGGGGCTCAACACAAGCGCCTCACTGTGACAGTTTTTATAAATACGAAAACATGGCGTCTTGTTAGAAGGAGCTACATCATGGTATGAGATTTAATTGGCAATATTCAACTAGTATTGTACTTATTTATAGTTTATTTTAGATTTAGAAACAAACACAAGTGATACAACAGTTCAATTGTCGAAAAAAATGTCACGTTCCGCCATTTTGATGTTATTATACAGAACCGTAACCTTTTTGGAGAAATAGCGACACACGGTAGATATAAATTGATTATTTTTTTCCAACTGTAATTTGAAATGTGACTTCATTTATTGACAATTTCATTTAAAAGTGATAATGATTTCAAAAAATTATTACCGAAACTTGCAAATTAAACACTTATATCTTCATTAGTGTCGCGCCTTTTTAAATTGCAAACGACAAATCGTTTCCTAATTAAAATAATTCCACTAAAAGAAAAAAAAAAAAAAATTAATTTAGAATTGTTTTCACTGAGTGTGAATTCTCAAACTTTTTCCCTTGATTTAATTTGGAAAAGTCGGGTTTCTTCATTCTGCAAAACAAATGCAACTTTAAACTGGTTAAAGGTACCAATCGTGAGTAATTGAATAACATAAGAGTTAGAACAGGTCTTGTTTTTCTCAGAATTTATGTGTCAAATAACATTGAGAATATTGTGAAATTAATTTTGCTGCTAATTGTACTTTCTTAAATTAAATCTGACTGGGACAAGTTGGTTCTGACAATTATTGCCTGCAATTTGAATTTCAAATTTATCTAAATAATGCATAAATTAATTTTCCAGAGCAATACCAGGCGACCATTTGCCAACTTGGCTTTAACTTTTATATTTAACCTTTCTAATAGGCTTAGAAAAGTGATTAGTGGTTGTACAGTGCTTTTTTTACGACTGGGATTTCATTATTTTAAAGGTTTAGGGAGGTTGGAGCTATTTTAAGATTAAGATGTGGATTATTTTTATTTTTTAGACTAAGCTGCAAACTAATTGTAATTTTGATTTTAAGATATTTTAATGTTGCTGTGTATAAAATTTTTTTTTATTTGGTCGAAGTGAAAATTTCAATTTATTCATCAAGTTACTTTTCATTTTTTTTTTTTAAATAAAAAATTTATAGTGTGAAAAAAAGGATCCCATAGGTGATGTGAATGAAGTTGAAGCAGCTCAATTTTTTTTGGATGAAATTTCGCTCGTTCAGATTTTTCTCAAGGTTGATTATTTTTTTGTCTTGAAGAAGTTTGGGAGAGAAAGTAAAAGAGCAAAAATTGTTGCAATTTTGTTTTTGTTTTTTACTAATGCAATTTATAAAAATAAAATTGAGCGACTACGGGCTTGATTTATTAAGCATAAAGATGGGCTTATACATGGGTTCACACTTGCACTTAACCACTTGTTTAATCCTGGATCTACGAAAGTTAGTTTGTGTTGAAACTAAAGATCTAGCAACAAGTGTAATAGAAATAAGCTACTTATAATGGCTACCGGTATTACACAAGTATGCGTCAAAAGTTTAGAAAGTTGAATTTTTTTTTTTTTTTTACTGTTAGAAAAATATAAATTTCACAAAATTTATATTGATTAAACATAAACTGTTTTAGAACAATTTAATAGCATTCAATATTGTGGCTTTTTAAGTTTTTATGGTTTTTGGAAATTGTTTTTTGATATACAAATGTAAGAAAAATTAAAATTAAAAATTTTAAAATCCAAAATACTGAATGCCACTAATGTTTGCACTATAATTTCGCACAAATTTTTGCACATTCAACCATTATATTAGGAGAAAAAACTTAAAAAGCAGCAAGAATGCATTTTTAGAATATAGAAATATTTCAAGAATTAATGAAAGAAAAATTAAAAATTAAAAAGATTTATAACTTTTAATTATTTAAGAAACTTTTCTAAATTGGATGTATGGTTGTAGGATTACCTAAAAAAAACTGTCATGAGAATATGGAATTGTAACTTTATTTTAGGTGGGTTGCAAAAGTACTTGTAGGTTGCCACTGGACTACAATATCAAAAAACTTGTAAAACTCCATAACATTTAAATGCCCACAAATGAACAGAAATGTCAATAGAATTGATTTAAATAGAAACCGTGCTTTCTGTTTGAAGTACGACCTTTGAAGTTCGATCGAACACTAAGCCAAATTTATTTTATTGTTGTTTATTTATCCTACAAATCATCTGTAAAAAAATATTAACTCAGTACTAACACAATTTCTCAGATTGTTTGCAATGTAAACAACATCATTCGGAGGGATTGTGGAGGATTACGGTTGGAATTTAGGTGTAATTGTCAAGGGAAAAAGCAGAGCGGCAATAAAGCAAAAAGTGAACAAGAGATTAAACGTCGAGGAAAAGCCAAGTGGAGCTAAGTAATTATTGAAAATGTCCTGCGCTGCTAATTATAGTGTTTGAATCGGCTTGTACGACTATAAAAGTTTTCTTGGAGATTTTCCTCTGGAGTATTAAAGCGGTGAAAGGGAGGTGTTGATAGAACAGTCGAATAGGATGTTGTCTTTTGCGGTTTGTTATATTGATCAAGCGTTTGTCTGGAATTGAGTTAGACATAGTGCAAGATGTTACCACCAATGTGTGGACAATGGCGCATATTTCTCACATTGGAATGCCTGAAATTCAATGTGTTTTATGATATTTCTTTATGTTGACCACATTGGAATTCTATAAATTTTTTTTTTCTTTCAGGTTTAGTTTATTGCTTAAAGATGTCTTGGTTAATGGCGAGAAGTTTTTACGAGCCATCGAGTTCTTGCAGTTTGTGGACATTTCACATATATGTGAAATGTTGAGTTTTCCGGTGCCGTGTGCGAGGTTTACGAATGGAAGAGGAAAAAATATGAAGTAAGAATTTTATTCTTTTTTTAATGTTTTTTTTTATCTTGAGGGTTTTGGTGTAATGAGAATTGAAGCGAAAGATGTTCGATGTGATTTTTATATATTCTACACTGTAAATGTAAATAGCTAAAACTTGAAGCCATTTTCTAGATATTTGAACAGTCTAAAAATATTGAACTACACTGTTGTGTATACAAACAAGTAAATTCTTCATTAAATCATAAAAAAACACTATATTTTAGACAGCGTTGACTTCATAAATCTACTACGGTATTTAGTCTCACATCTGACTTGAAGTCAATTTTAGACGTTTGAATTTACAGTATACGACTTTTATTCGAAGAAATATCGCTGAATGAATAATTTGAGCAATTTTGTGAAATGGTAAAGGCTTACCTTAACTTTAAAATATTGTGCACCATTAGCTTGACATTTTTGTTAGCTTTTACTTATTTATTTTTTTTTTTATAAAAAGTTTAATTTAATTTGTTTCCCGAGAGAAAGAAGTAACTGCACCACACTGCAGTGCAGAACCATAATATAAAATTCATACTTTTATTGTGTTTTTTATTTTAATTACATTTGGAAGTAGCAAAAAATTTCAAATAATAGAACTTTTGAATCTGCACTTTTTTACTTTTCATCTTTTATTTTATTCTAAACTACAGTTTTTTCTCTAGGGTGAATGAAATTCAATTTATTTATTCACACATTGTGCACAAAATTGTATTCTTTTGAATGGACATATGCCTTATTCCTATTCCCTTGTTCAAATCTGCAAATTTACATTTAAATTCACTGGATTTATTCCTAAATTCACATAAATCTCTACTTTAAAGACAAAATATTACATTTATTGTACACATTGAATAAATGTGTTACATCCTGTTAACACAATTCTTTCCCAAAGCCAAAACCTTCAAATAAACAAAAGCAAAAGTTAGAACCAAGTAAATTATTTATTGATTTTTCTTTCTCACTTCAATCCAAAAATCACATTGATGAATTGTTGGCAAGTTATTACTTGATAATTAATGAGTAATATTACTGCCTACATACCATAGCTTAATTATTTGGAATCACTCAAGTGAGTCAACAATTAATCACACAAGACATGGCACCCTGCTACAATCTTATTAACCAGGATTAATTTTATCTTAAACAAAGAAAAACTCATTTTTCTCCCTCAAATACCCTCCCACCCTCCCACCCCAACAAACAATTCCCCTGAACCTATTACATTTCCTGAGGGAAAAGAAGCTGAAAAAGCTGCAGTTTGTGTTTACACTTGCTGTGAACAAATTCTGCAAGTTGGACATTGCAATTAAGGGGGAGAAAAAATGAAAAGAGAGCAAGTTAATTGGAAAACAGTGACAACTTAATTACTCCAGTTATTAGAGACAAAGTCCATTATCAGCGGCTATCTGCTTTTATTTGTGCATATTATGGGAAATTGTAAATGATTATTCCTTGCATTATGTGCACTATTAACAAACAAATTTGAGAGGGAGTCTTGATAAGGGCAGGGAATTTGTGGTATTATCAGGATGACTTGAGGGTATGTGCATGATAAAAGCAAAATTGTGGATGTGAGATGAGGATTGGGGGGGTGAGGGGGGGGAGGCCAATGCACCCTAACTGTTTGGCTATAAAGATGAGGTCCATATAGAGGACTTGGTCAATAGCAAAGTCCTCCAAATGTTTAAGGTCATCCAAGCATGAAAGAAGAAAGGGAAAAAAAGTGGAAAAAAGGTGGTTGAGGGCTACACACTTTATTTTATCTGTATGTATGGAGAGTGGCTATGAACACACCATCTGCAACCATAATTTCTGGTTGGCAGAAAGGTTGGCTGTGTGGCTTGCAATTGTGGAGATACAAGTGAATGGTTAGGAAATTGTGATAAAAGAAGGAATGATGAATAAAATGCAGTGAAAACTGAAAAGGGAATTTTACAATGGTATTGGAGGGTTTTAAGGGTTTAAAGGATTTTAAAGGAGGAATGGGTGATTAAGGTTGCTGCTTTAATAGGTGATAGGGTTTTAATTAGTCATGTTTTTGTGTGGGGTTATGAAGATAGGGAGTGAGGGAAGTGGGGAAATTGGAAGAGTAAACAAGCTTTTGAGTTTAATGGAGCTTTATTAATTTGTTTGGTTGAAAACAATTTCCAGGCTTTTTAGCATTGTGCATTTTCGTGATGGTTTTTTCTTTAGTTTATAGAGTTTTAATATGAGGGGTGGTATCCATGACAACTTTGATTTTAAATGTGTCAATGCATTTCAGAAATTGGAAGAGATTTTAAATTGTTTTAATTTTACAGTGTTGCTATGACTTCCATTAGAAAGACTTTGCAGATGCATAAGCAATAATCAATTGAGAGAAGTATTCTGTATTCATAAAAACTTCTTTCAATATTACATCATAAAAATGAATATTCTAGAACTTTTCTCTCAAGATTTATCTCTGCAAAGATGAGCTTGAATTTTATATGATTTGCAGAAACAAAAAATATCTCTTCCGAAGATCTGTATTGGAAATCTCACTTCAATCCCTTTTATTGACTGAAAGTCGTTTAAACAAGTGCAAATACATTTGCACAAATTTAATCTCACATTTTGCATGGGAATTTCAAAACTTGCCAAACGCATTTACACAAACTTAGATTGAGCAGACTTTAACCCATTTGGTGACATCAAGCAAGATGGGTAAGGGCGCAGATGTGAGAACCAACTTACAAGTTAGAGAAATTTAAATTACTGCATTATACATCTAGATGTAGCAACATTTTCAAGGCTATTTTGATGACTAAAGTGAAAACTAAGTTTTAAGAATGGTTAAAGTTAATCTTTAATTATGATCAAGTTAAGGGGTCTGGATACCCTTGCATTTACGCTATTTTTGATCACTAGATGGCGCCGTTGTCTAATATAAAAATCAGTGGGAAAGTTTTCCCACTTTTTCTCGCTAATTACTCGATGAATTGTTACCAAAAAAATATTTGAAAATGTCTAACAATAGCGTAAGAGACGACCATCTCCAAAATTTCAAAAATAGGTCTTGAAATATCAGAAAAAAAAACTTAACGAATATTAAACCTATTTTTCTTTTTTGACATTTGTAGTCAAAATTTTGAAATTTTGGGAATGGTCGTTTCTTAAGCTACCGTAGTTGTTGCGATTAAAATTTTCGGGTAAGTTGACAGACGACAAGGATGACAAAGTATGACAAATTTTTACATAAAAGCTACGTTCAATTATAGAAGTTCATTATTTGAATTAATATCTCATGAATTCCAAGCTATTCTCTCGAAACAAACTCATTTGCAGAATAATCAATATTTATTAATAATTAAAATATTGATTAAAGCATAATTTATTTACAAGTTTAAAAAATTAAATTAAAAATATTAAAATTTTATAAATTGCCTTCTACTTGTTTGTTTTGAATCTGAAAAATTCCATTAATTAAGCTTACATTCATGCGTTCCCTTTTCCACGCTAATTTGCCCTGAAGCCACTTAACGATCATTGGTTTGGCTTTTTCATTCAGAATTTATGTGGGGTTTAAATGTAAAGTTTAAAGGGCTACTAAAATCTTGCCAATTTGCAGGTAAACTTAATGGGTAATTAATAGTTACGGCTGTGTGATATCGCGATTTGTAATATCTACAATATATCGGATTTATATCGTCAAAAAAAGTTAATAAATCGATTTATCGCAAATTTTGTGAATATTGCATTTATTGCAAATGACGTATATCACAAATTGCAAATACTGTGCCGCAAATCAAAAATTTGTGAATTAGTAGTATTTGTATCGCGAAATTTTCATGAATATGAATACAAATGATATGTAATTATGCAGTACCGGTAATCGAATATGAGTAACCAAGGTAACAACAACAAGTGAGTGATTTTTTTTGCTAAGTTAACAGTGTTTTTAATTTTATAAAATTTTAATTAGTAATAACTTTGCAGAAATTGACTGATTCCACAATCTTATTTTAAAAGACGAAGCTACGGTATTTCTATGTCTTCACTGTACTGTCACTTGGCAAATTACACTTGCTAGTCTTCTTGTACCAGCACTTTTAATTCAGTTAGAGAAAGATGATGTTCTTTACGAATTGAATGTAATGAAACTTTAGATCTAAAATATCAAAAGGATCAAAATACATTCGAAATTGGGCTTGACAGTCAGCGATTTCTTCTGCGCGAGTTACAACTTGTTGGTTCTTTTAATGCACAGTACTTGGTGTATGAAGTAAAGAAGCGTCAACTGGTGCTGGAGTTTTGGAAGAATTTAGCATTGCAATTATAATAGCAGGTAAAAACTGCTATTTTCAATACTTTTGTAATGCTGAAATATGTGAATCTCAATATTTTTATAGTGTGGCAGTCTCATGTGTAGTAAAGTTGAATTTTTTTGATGTGTTATTTCGAATTATGAAGCAAATTTAAGGTCTGAATTTACTTAAAGTCATTAGTGGCTGAAGACTTTATTTATGTGTCCATCAATCAGTGTTGAAAGCACTCGCTATTTGTAGCGCGCTATTGATAGCGATGATTGCTATCATCGCAGAGCTACTAGCGTCACTAATTTTCCTATAAAGTAGTGCAATGTAGTTATTTTGTAGTGACATGCACTATCCATATTTAAAAATCTCTATCAGTATCACTATTCTAAATATTGCATTAGTGAAAATCACTTATAAATTAGCAAACAAAAAAAGTAAAACTCGGAAATAAAAAATTATTTCATTATAAAATTGTAAAGTTCTTTCTTTTATGGCTCTTTGATTTTCTTCTATTTTGTATTTTTGAGACATGCAGGATGTATCGATTCTGGTATTTTTTTTTTTAAATTACATTTTGAAAGTTAAACATTTTCCATCACAAAAATAAAACAGTAAACTTAAAGTACTGAAATAGTAGCGATAGTGATAGTAAAAAAATTTGACAAACATTTAAAATAGCATTATTGAAAGTAATTGTCTACTTTTTCAACAAATTTTAGCAATACCATAGTGATAGCACTTTCAACACTGTCATCAATAGTAGCCGTTGGTAATTTGCATAATAATAATAATATATCATCAGTGAACTGTAATAAAATAAAAAAATAATTTTAATTTTGCTTTCCTGTCGAACAAATTCCAAAAAGGCCTAACCAACAGTAATTGAGCTCTAATTCTAAAACAGCTACTCTAACTGACCTTCATAAATAAACAATGCAAATACCCACATGGGTATTTGATATTACTCCATACCCTTTAATTAACAAATTATCATATTCAAATACAACTCTTAATCAGTGCAATGATTTTAATCGACCGATTAACACATCAATCGATTAAACTTTCCCATTAAAATCCAACATTAGTGATAATTATTACCTGCAACACAATCATTTGCTCTTTAAACCCTAAGTACATTTTCCTCCAGATTGCATGTTCAAACAAGAAATAAAAAACAACCAAATAAAATCACTTATTCCCAAACGAGTTAGACTTATTTACATCGGCGAAACATCCTCATCTTTCACTGCATTTTTTACCCTTTCTTAACTTAAACCTTCCTTACATTTACCTGTCACATCGAGTTTGAAGAAATCCACTTCTCTCATGGGATGTTGATGAAATTGAATTTCTCTGGGTTTTAAAATTTAAAAAAGTCTAAGAAAATAATCCCAACATAACAATTTGAAACAGTGGCAGTGGCTGCAATGTGGTATTGCATTTCATTTCACTTTATGTTCATTTTACTATATATAGGGGTCCGGGAAAGAAGAAAGGAGAAAAAAATGCCTCTTGCCCCCTTTTGTGCTCTCGAGAGAACAAATTTGAGTATTTGAAATATGAGCTCAGGATTTTTACGTTTCATTGCTTTTCTCTGCAACTATGGTTTTCAAAAATGTTAGAGTTGAGTGCGTCCTCCATTTGCAATTCAAATATAATGGCCGAGTCGTATTGCTTTGGAACCTTATGCACACAATCTCGTGGTCCACGCATACTCGTGCTTTGTGTCTTCACAAACGTACTTTATGTGTTTTATGTTTGAACAGGTGCAGTTTTGGGAGATTAATCTGGTGTCATAAAAATTTATTTTTTTTTTTATAATTTTTTTTAGAGATTTTAATTTTTTGTTGGTAAAGGGTGATTGGAGAGAAGTGGAAAGATTTAGTTCATGTTTTTCTGGAAAAAATGTTTGGAAATATTTTTTATTTATTATGTCAAATTTAATTCATTGAAATGAAATGCACATTTTTAAGTTTTACTTTTTTCTGCTTTACTTTACTTTTACTTTTTTTTTTAAGTTGATTTATGCATTAAGATGGTTGAAGTATAATGCACATGAATAAGTTATGCAAAGCTGGATTTTTTAAATTAAACATGGTACAGAATTTTACTGTTATTCTTTTGGTATTTTTATTAGTTTTAATTTTGTAGAATTTTTTGTTGAATTTTTTGTTTTTTTAGAAAAGTCATTTTAGTGATACTGGAAGCATTAATAAAATGTATTGATGCTTTAGTTTGTTTTTGAAGTGGGATAGTTTATTTATTTTGAGGTTTAGACCTCTATTAACCCCCGATTAATTTCTTTTGTTTAAGGCAATAAAAATGTGGTTAAGGTTTTAAGTTCTTTTAGACATAATCCAAGATTGCATC
>JAQFZP010001311.1:0-20410 GCA_034695745.1 Geophilus truncorum | reverse complement strand
ACCTTGAAGATGACCTTCAAGGTCAAATTTGATAACATCATTGGATTGCTCTCACCCAACTTCCTATATGATCCCTTTATCCAAATTTCCCTATATGCAATTGCTTAGGAAATATTGTTGGGGAACAGACTTTTCTTCCACCCTGTATATAGTATCGGTAAGTATTTGTATTATACCGTATTAACGAAGTGTGCTACAGTTGCAATTAACCCTCACAATTGTAAGTTACAGCGTACTCATATTCTTCAATGTGGGAATTTGTAGTATTGTATATTCTAAACTTTTGTCACCCTCACTTTTCTGTAAATTCAATGCCAATCTGAAAAAATTATAAAGTTGTCATTTTTATATGATTTCTAATGCTATAATACATCTATAAAAAAAATTGATTTAGTTTCAGATGAAAGACAAAAAAAATTATAAAAAAAAAGCCAGTTACCGGTATTCTATACTTATGGCGTGCACCTTATAGAATGATACAGGTCTTTATGATTTTTTTCTGTAGAATCCTGTAATCCTTTTTACAATGATATAGCCAAACTTTATAATTGTTCTGATTTTGAACATAAATTTGAGCAAAATACAATTTACTTTTATTACTCATAATGTGTTTTTAAACACTTAAAACAAAACTGCAGTGGACAAGCTGAATGAGAAAGACTTATTTCCAAAAAGAAAAGAACAAAAAAAGATCAAACTCTAGAGTTTCTGGCCTCAGGTCAGTGACATTACATGTGACAATTTTTCTGGATTAAACCTACAGGCCACTGCAAACAAATCTGCTTGCTGTACAAATATTAATAAAATACATGTTTTTGATCAAAAGAAAAATACTATTACAGTACATGCAGCAAAACATTCTTAAAGTTGCATTTGAATACATATTAAGTATAAATTATTAAATATTGCTTTTTGCTTTAAAAAAGAACCCCATTCTTTGATTACAAGCTTATTGTGATGACTTTCATTATACTTCGAGTGGTTTATGAGTACTATTGTTAAAATGTACATTCAACTAAAAAAAAAGAAAGCAAAAAAAGCTTTTAGTTTTTATTTAGCTGAAAAAGACAACAAAAAAAGACTGCAGGAGGTGTGCCAATACTTCAAACTAAAAGCTACAAAAAAAAATAACAAGCAAAAACAAGCAAAAAAAAATGAATTTGTCATTACATTGATACCTTTATTAAAAAAATGATCAATTGTATTTTATTTCCTTTGCTGGTATTTACAGATTAAAAAAAAACATGAAAAATTTATTTGTGTAACAGCAGATGTTTCTCTAATCTAAAATTTAAATTTTTAATGAAATGTTTATTATTTATTACACAAACAAACATTATTTGTTGCTGCTTCATACTTCTTTGCTGCGCATTCAATTTAATACCACCATGACACTAAGATTTAACCTGTGTTTTTTTTCAACTGCTTAATCCTGCCAGTAGGAAGAGGAGAATGTCTGCTTTAAAACCAAATGTACAAAGATTAAATTTTCCATTATGTTTTTAGATGCAGCCTCAAATTTGCAATTCAAGTACCAAAGCAGATTTAACTGAGCTTTATTAAGAGATAGAGAGTCTTGCTATCATAAATATTAATATTAATAATTAAATAGATACTAAATATTAAATCAAATGACAGATACATGACAGCTTGAAATCTCTTAATGCTAATTAAGCTGCTGCAATTAAAATTAAATCATGGTCAAAAAAATATTTTTTGTTAATTTTTTCACCTGAAACCTAGTTTTCGTAAGGTTTGTTCACAATAAAACACCACACTTAATTTCTGGCAGTGTCAATACTGGCGTTGTTACCAACAGTAAGAGCCAATTGCACCAAATAAAGTTAAATTACTAGTTAATAAATCTGTGGTTTAGCTAACTTGAGATTTTAAACCTTTAGTTTCAAAATTTTATTGCACCAACACCAGGGGCAGACTGGCCATTTGGCATTTGGGCAATGCCCGGTGAGCCGGCACTGCTGGGTACCGTTGGGTATACAATGGGCCGCTAGGTTGGACTAAAAAACTACTGGGTTAGACTAAAAAAACTGCTGGGTCGACTTGGCAGGTGAAGAATGCCCGGGCCGGTTTTAGGACCCAGTCCGCTACTGACCGACACAGTCTCAAGTTAATTAACCACCCATAATTTTAACTCTTGAGACTTGTTACAATGGATTTGATTGGCTGATTTTAATCATGTAATCTCTATTTCAAATTAGTAGTGAAGCAATGCTATGTTATTACATAGTGCATAGGTAAAGTAGAATAAAATAATTTGCCAGACGTGAAAAAGCCACTATTCCAGCAGTAAGACTTTAAAGTAAAATTTAGTAAGTATTCTAAAAACTGAATTTTTCCTACAATGCAATTTTTAACTGCAATTGGCAGGTAAAACTCAATAAAACAGTAGTCACATTTGTTCAACCAATCAGTAAGCTCGATTTTTAAGAAAACACACTAGGTGGGTTCGTTTGTTAATTGCACAAGTGTAAATCGTGTTTAAATTGAGTGTTACATTAAGTCATACTATAGAATGTTGTCCATGAAAACATTAGCTAGTATGACGTAATGTTCCAGAACTTTCGCTTAATGGAGTCGTAGCATTAGACCGAGAAACATGACAAATTTATCCACAACAACTTTTTATGCACAAGAATTTACACAAGTTTGAATAATAAACAAACCCACCTACTGTAAAATTTGACTGTGGAATAACCAATTTTCATTAACATACTGCAAAGTGAAAATCTTTGCCCAGTAAACTAGCAAGACTTGTCATGAGAACTAGGCTTAAAACAACAACATGCCTGAAAATAAAACAAAAGCTATAAATTATAACATTGGCAATATTTGCAACAAGCCACGTCTGTGGATATCTTAGGATATTGCAGTTTGAAACAATATTTAGCTGAAGTTCTAACACAGTTGGTCAGGGAACCAAGTCCTGTTTGTCACTGACAACTTCGTATCGCTGTGCCACCAAGTGGTTGAGATTACAGTGCCCCAAGGGTCTGAGCTAGACTCACTTATTTATTTTGCAAACAGAGACAAGAGCAAGACAGTGTAAACAAAACACCAAGTAGAGTCAAAATTCCAAGTATTAAACACTTTTTATCTCAAAAACCATAACAAGATTTTATTACTGACCACAAGAAAAAATTATAATAATTAAGTAAGACGACAATTCTTAAGAAAAAGAAAAAAAAAACTGAAATAAACACCGGACGTTGCGCCGAAACTGATCTCGGACAAATTGCCTCTTATCTGGCCGGCTCCCGACCACTACTCCTCCATCAATTATCCAGCAAGAAGACGTCGGACAAAATGTTGAGCTCTTCAACCCTCTACCAATTATGATCAATTCACTTGAGTTTCCGCTTCTGGTTGCCACTTGAGCCCGCTAGAAAAACACGCCCTTAACTTCTTTAGAGTTTTCATATCCCGCTTAAATAAATAATCGCAAATAGTTTTTTTTTTCTTTTTTCTTTTTCTTCCCAAAAATTATTTATTTCTTATCTTTTATTGTTATTTTTAAAAAAAATTGAATTTCTTTGTCAGTGTGTGTTAATTCGAGAATTTATTCAACTATTTTTAATCCAATAAATTTATTTGTGCTATTTTGCGGAGATCAACAAGTAAAGTGAAATGGATTGCGCTGAATTTACATGTTCATAAATTTCGTGCTTTCTTGTAGCGAACCACTGAACGACGACAACTACAACTATAAATCAGAAGCAGCTAAATCAATTTCGCAGTTGTCTTTAGAGTGATTGTTTCACCAATAGTCAGTGATGTGGAAAGTACAATTTGTTGCCTTTTACCGCTTGTGTTTCGCCAATTCCAGTGAAGGATGAAAGACAACCATTTTTAATGGATTGCGGAAACATAAACAACGTTTGGCATCAGAATTTATACTTTGTAAACACGTCGTTAAACTTGCACTTAACAACTCATTTTTCTGCAGATTCTTTGCTTTCATTGTGGCAAATTTTATTTGTTGCTATTTCTGTCACTTTGTATTTGTGGTTGCATTCATTTAATCCATTTCTTTCATCATATCTTGAAATAAAAATAAATTGAATTGAATTAAAGCTCAAGATACAGTGGTTCATGGTAAATCACAACTTCAATCCGTTTTTACTATTGACTTATAGAATGCAAAATACACCACAAGTTATTCAATCGATTCATCCATGGAAAAGTTAAAATTATTGTTCTAGTCACAATTTTCCACAGCCGTTACCAAGACTTTAGAACGGCGGGCGAGATTAGATTAATCGAAAGCACTGCCATTAAAAAATATTTTTTCTGACGGTAAAACCCACAAATTATGCTGCTCACAGGCCACAAATTAATGCCCTGTTCATCCTTCGCAAAAATAATTAAGTGTTGGGAATGAGTTCTTAGTGTCTTGCCAAACCGTCTTGGCAATAAATGCATTTATCACACAGCCACAGCCCACAGGTCATTTCTCGTATGACTTTAGGCCTGTTCCAATAACTTTCTTCCAGTATTGCTAATCTGCAAGCAATCTTCACATTTGACAATGAGTTGTTAAATATAGAGATAGAAATAAGAGTGTTAAGAGGTAAATTAAGCTAAAACACCGATTTCACCACTTTGATGTGAAAGTTACACCCTAAAGAAAGATTTTACAACCATAAGCACTATTTTGGGTGTGCCGAAACAGCGTAAAAGTAAAACTGTGAATGAGTTGTACATCAATCATGGATCTTTATGTCACAAAAATTCTACTTAACTATCTAATTCAAACTCAATAGTTGCGTTCGATGAAGAATCGATTTTCTCAATCAATTTTGTGGATGACCTTAATTCTCCCGATTACTGATAACCGGAAGTGACGAATATTTCATCAAGTTTTGAGAATCGGATTTCAAAAAATTCCATTTTCTGTAATTAAAAATTTTGTTGATTTTCGTGATCATCACAAAGATTCTTGAAGAATCTGTTGCCTAAATAAGTAAAACTGCTTACTTTTTATCAAACTTAAAATAGATCTAAATGCAACAAAACAATAAGAAAATGATGATTAAGTGGAATTTTTTGGTACGGTACTGACTATTGAGTGACCGAAATGGAATCGGTTGCTTTTGGTCCACTGTCCCTAAGGTGTGAAAGTTGTTAACATTTAATTTTTAAGTATTTTTAAAAAAAATAGAAACCCAAAACGATAAAAATTATCAATTTTGGAAAGAAGTATCAAAATTTAAGTTGAAAATAAAATTTATTTTTCATAATAATAATTTAAAAATTGGTATTTTATTCTAATTTTTAAATAAGAACTTTCATTACCAAAATCCGATCCTGATTTTACCTACGGTAATTCTCAAACTAATTAGATTTTTAAAATTAATTTTCCATTGAATGCACCTAATATTTTCTTTATTATCAAATGTGATCATGTTCTTCTACTATGAACATAATGTCTGTGAGCCATTGTATCAGCATTAAAAAGAGATACAACTTGGCAGTATTCCAATTAATGATATCAGTAAATAAAAATCAAGAGTAACAAATAAAAGTTCAAAATAGTATAAAAATCAAAACCATCCACATGCATTTCAAAGCTGTTGAAAAAACCCCCATTCACATCTCCTTGTGAAAACCCACCCCCAATCCTAAATCTCAAATTGCAATAGATCACTTTTGTCCACAGCATTTTCCTAATTTAATGACCCGTATTTCAGGAGCATTAATCACAATCCCACACACTATGTCTCCCACATTCCCAAACCATATAAACACATCTCTCTCATATCCTTAACCTACTCTCAGCAGTGAAGCATTCATGAGAAAAATACAAATTTATACCCAATGTAAATTTCTCATCCCAAACTCACATTTTCAATTTCACAAACTCTATTTCCAGTGATAAATAACTTTATAAAGTCACATTTCCCCTCCTCACTCACCCCCTTGCCCTTCCCACTACTCACCCCCACAAAAAAGAAAGGTTAACACTCTTTTTTTCTTCGACAGATGTTTCTTCTTTTCCTTCCAATTTCCTTTCTAAAGGGGGCACTTGAAAAGTCATTCCTAATGCTTTAGTCTATGGACCACATTGAGTCCATCAATTGATCAATAGAGACATGTGTGATCTTTCCACTTTGCTGTTGCTCCCTGAAGGAAGTGTGGTGATCTAGCACATGCAACCACCATGTGTGACTTGTTTCTTCTACCTGCATCAATCATTTTGTGTGAAATTACACTTTTGGATTATTTTTTAGACAAAGACATTCATCAAAAATATCCACACAATTCCTAATCACGTAGAGACAAGGCCTGAGTTTTTGTCTGAGTGAAAGAAAGAAAGAAAAAAGGAAAGAAATTTACATTTTTATTTTTATTTTTATTTTTTTTTTTTTACCTTTGCTTCCATTTTTCTCTTTCTAAAAAAGATAGAAAAAAAGGATTTTTGTTTTTCTTCTGCAGTTTGTAAGTGGTAACAAATTTCTTTGTGACACTTGCAGACAAATAAAATGTATAGTGTCATGTGCAGAAAGTAAATGATTTATGAAACACCAATCTTCTCATAATTGATGAGCAACCAGTGAGAATGGTCAGTGCGCATCTATCAGTTAAATGTGTAAAAAAAATGTCACTGCAGTGTTATCGGTTTCTGGATCTCGTCCCTATCACACAATGGAGCGCAAAATGTCATTGCGAAAGATTGCTATCGCATAAATCGTGTTTGAGAGATGAAAATATTTCAATTGTAAAGTTGGAGAGTACCGTCAAAATAATATTTTAAAAGTTCACTAACTTCTAAGCTATTCTATATTAAGTAAATTGCAAAACTATTTTGCCCTAACACACAATCCTCGCATATTTTAATGCAACTATTTTTTGCATTTTTCTCAAATTGAATGACCTTTTAAAATGACTTTCCAAGACATTGACATTAAGTGCGTTCAATGAAGACCAATTACAATAGTCCAATTCTCGATTACTAAAAACCGGAAGTGATGTAAAATGCGTCACTTTTTAAAAATCAGATTCTCTAAAATCAAATTTTCCGTAATCGAAATTTTGGTCAAGTCTATTCTATAGTAAGAATCTGATAACTAAACAATAGAAGTACTTATTTTTTTGACATATTGACATTACCATTGAACTGCCCCTGCCCAATAATAAGAAACAGATTTGTTATATCTTTGTTATAATACTAGAGTTTTTGAGAAACGTGAAAGCATGATGAACTTCAGACTCAACCTATACACACACAAAAATAAGTGGTAAGAGAATGTGAATCAATCTAAAATATATCGCTTTGATGTAGAAGTTACATATAAAAGTAAAGACTTTACAACCGTAAGCATAATTTTTAGTGTAAATTCACACTCTAATAGATGTATGTTAGTAGACGGAAAAGGTCTACGCCACAGGATATATCTGATCGTGATCATTCTGATTTTTTATTAATTATTGGTAGGGATAGCGCGAACGCAGTCCCCACTAACAAAAATTACGCGCCCGAGTTACCCACATTTGGGGCAATCGCAAGGGTCAACCCCACCGTAGTGCAATGGTTGGGTCTCGCCCTGAAGCTACCTCCTAATAGATCAAGGTACAGCTTTGCGCCAGGTAAGTATGCTTTCTGTTGGTTTCATGATCGGGTCCATCTACAGACTCGCATCAGAGCTTACGGTGCGTCAAGGCTTGAAACTGTTGTTTTAATAAAAGTTTTATTTATTTTGTTGATTTGATTAATTATTTCAGGGGTTTAGAGTATATTTTATTTGCTTATTGGGAAATTAAAGTTAAAAGGTTTACGTGTTGTTAGATTTAAGTTATTATTTTGAGTAGTAGTAAGCAAGGATATTTTGTGTGTCGTCATCTGGTGAGTAATTTTGGAACTAATTTTTTCTAAAACACGTAGGATAATTACACTGTTGATTGTAGTAATTAGATTAATAAAATTTAACGTGAATTGAAATTTTACTTTCCTTTACTTTATCCTTTACTTGTTAGGTGTAAATTGATTCCCTTATTTTTATGTGTGCAAGATGTCAGAATTCCGTTGATTAAAACTAGAGATACCAAAAAAAAAAAAAAAAAAAATAGCAAAATTCTGACTCACCTTGTATTTTTCTTCTTTTTAAGCTGTACTTTAAAATCTCATTTTAAAAAAATCCTTAATCACATACTTAAAAAGCACTTTCTAGAATTCTAAAAACATGCTATTAGCCATAGTCACAAAAACATCTCAGCCCAAAATTTAAAAAAATATATATATTCGTAACCCAGCACTTTAACAAACAAATTTGGCATACAACTTATCAAACTCACCTAAACCCTTTCGAAAAGTTAAGGAAAATGCAAGGTGTGAAAATGTATCATTTATACGCTAAACTTTGTAAAACTCAATTTCTTGCTGAGAATTGTCTTGCAGAAAAAACGAGAAGACAAGTAGCTTTATGGAATGCCATCCTGACCATTAGTGGAATCTTGTAACACTCATTGTTTCCGGGGCATACTACACCATGTGCGAGATTTGTCATGTCTACATTCCCCCATGGCAGACTCGAGTTTGATAACACTTGATGATGAAGAGCAGAAAAAAGCCAGACCCGAGCGATTACTGCAATTGTGACAACTGTATCAATCACACAAGTATTTCCCATTACCCCAACCAACTGAATGGCTTAAGGAAACTGAAAGCTGGACGGAATTTAAGAATTTATCAACTGTTGCCAACCCATGTGCCAACTATGTCTCAAGAATTTTACAGCAGTTGCTAGAGGCTCGAAATAAACCTTTGCCTCACCCATCTTGGAAAATTTAAATTATTCATGCGACGAAAATTAAAAGTCCTGTGAGCAGCAAATTCTTAAATCTTCTGTGAGTGTTATCCATTAAGCTGAAAGCAATACACTTTGCTGGATTCTTTAGAATCCCAAGTTTTCAGGTTTTTTTCTGTTTACATAACATGAATGTTCCAAAGTATAATCAATATTTTGTCTCGTCTTTGAAATTGTGTGCAGTACACTGTAAATAATTAAATTATTTTCCTTTTTAAGGGGCTTCACATTAACCTGTAATCGACCAAGCAAACTATTTATAAATTAAAAAAATGACCAAAATTGTCCAAGACACAAATTTGCAACTTTTTGGTGTTAGAGGAATATTTAGTTCTTTTTAAATAAATTCGGCTCTGCGTCTTTTTAGGTGTAAATTGATTCCTACATTAGAACAGACATAGTCCCATTCTTATAATTTCTATTACACTGCAGCTATTAATTAAACCAATTTAAAAACATCAAAAGAACAACCTTGAAACCCCATTTGTACTTCAGCAGCAATATCATTTTTCATTCTTCAGTGAGCAAATTTCAAATTAGCAAATTGATAATCTTTTAGTCAAAAATATGCCATTATTGATTTTCTGTCTTTATCTTGCACACTTTCAAATCCACATAGATTCAGTGTCAACACAACAAACCAAGAAAGATGAGCCTAGGCTTGAGTCATAATCAAAAAAAGACCAATCTAGGGTCCCCAAATCTCAAGTGCAGACAGCACAGCTTAGTGCCATGGCAACAAACCAGCATTGACTGTAACTGGGAGCAACCACAGACAGGAAGAAATGTCTTTACTGCTTCACCTCATAGCAGGTGTGAATAGAGTCGTGTCATGCGGTTTGGAACAAAGGTGTCACTGATTTGTGAAATACAAACATCTGTAAAGAAAAACATTTGTACAATTAAAACGTTCGTTTGTAGCGATGAACTTTCCGATGACTTTCGATCAATTTCAGCCCGCCGACTGAAATCGCAGTCTACTCGTAAAATGGGAGGATTGCTAAATCGAGAGCTCTTTCTGGATTTCCTCCGGCTGGTCTCAATTGGCAAATCGGTAGTGATTTGTCTGGTTAATTCCAATAACAAACGAGATTTGCAGCGCATTTAATGGGAGCAGCTTTATAAATAATCGATTTAAGTCATTGGTGTTTGTTCACATCGCAGATTTAGCTTGGAGTGCTTATGTCATGATTTAATACGTTGGACCCGTTTGAATTTGTCCACACGCAGGAAAAAGCTGCTTAAGTCGTAGCATTGTTAATGGCTTTCGATTTAAGAAAAAAAAACTTAAGTAATGACATTAGTGTTAATGCAATTAACCAATCTTCTACAAGTGCCTTCATGCTCTTTGCAAAACCGCGAATTATTCATTCGGGGGAGAAAAAATTATTGTCGAGAGCCAGAAGAGGGCGCCACTGCAGAAGATATTCAATCTTTTAGAGTATTGATCTGCTTTCAACGTTTTATTGATAGTAAAACAACAACAACATTGGAAACTGAAAATGAATGTACGGCGTAAACATTTTATTGCTGGAAATAAAGAAAACAGATCGAATCGGTTCAAGATCCCATGCGCCGTCAAAGCCGCAAGATTAACACATTTATTTCCGGTCATCACCCGAAAACAAAGGTGATGCAAGCGATGTCAGATAATGGCTTAGAGGTTAACCCTACAGATTCGCATCTAGTGTACTAGTGGTGGACCTGTGAGAAAATCACCCATTGAATTGCATTGCCTCCAAATCAGAATTAAAGAGTAACTTGCTCGAGTTGTGAATACGTAACTTCTAAACTGCGAAAAATATTGGAATAAAATTGGTGTCAAATTACACTAAGTGGGTTCGTTTATTATTTGCACAAGTGTAAAATTCTGCGCAAAATAGTTGTCTTGTGTAAAATGACCATTTTTCTAGATCTAAATTGAAAAAAAATCGCATCTAAAATTTTGTAAATGTCGATTTATACCAGTTTTAGCTTAATTTATACAAGTGTTAAAGTTAAAATAAAGCATATACATTTATCACCAAATAGAAGTAATTTAACAGATTTATAAATCTACTTATTTAGTGCAAGATGATGATACTACTATCTACATGATAAAGGTGTATTATAGTCAAACTTATTTATAACGAACGAATTCAACATCACAGGGCGCGTTTCATTTACCGGTACGGTATGCTATTTTTGTTATTTTTAGAATATGATATAATGTTACACCATTTTCTAAATAACGAAATCCTTGTTATAATAAACAAATTTTTGGTCACTTGACGTTCGTTGTAACATAGTGCGCCATTTGGAATTATTTTATTAACTTTACACCTTTTTCCTAAAACACCTTTTTAGGTGTTAAACTTTAAGCAGTGATGGAAGATAATTATTTAACACCAAAAGAGAATCAGAATAAGAACAGAAAGTGTGTGACATTTTTATTGTATAGTACAGTATAAGATACATTGCTTCACAAAATTACCATCGCAGAACTAAGCAACGAATGTGAATGTCTGACGAAAAATTCTAGCTTTACTTCAGAAGATTTACACACAGATTTATACCATTTGAACACTATCTAATTACACTTTATTTTCCAAAATGCAGTCATTCCAGTCCATTCTTTAATTTACTTTCCCATTTGTGAGCTATGTAAAGGTGAAGATCAACCAATAACCAGACGCAAAAATCCAGTTTTCATAAATGGCACTAAAACCTATTTGCATTTTCATTTTGCAGCTCCCAATTGCTTGACGGTTGTTTAATTGTTGCAACACAAACTTTTCATTAATTAAAAACCCACATCCTGCATGAAGTAACCAAACGCAAGTCTTTTGCATGTTTTATTTACAATCCATTGCCCCTTTCAACTTTTCCTCTCTGGAATTACCAAACAACAAAATTGGCTCTAATTTGTACACAAACACCTTAACAGCTTAATAAAGATCATCTATTGGTCATAAGAACGTTAGCAACTGCCTAATCCTAACCAGGTGTTTACCCATATGTGCAACTTAAATGCAATTTCTGCCACATTAGGCTTAAGTGCATAATAAACATGTTGCACACTACAATATTCAATTATGCTCCTGCTTCCTTATCTCTTGTTTAATGTGAGAAACATGTTGACTCTATCTTGACAGCAGATTTAATATGTAATTCCATCTTTATCTCCACCGCCGCTTACTCGGCTTCGCGCTATGAAAAATGTCAACAAACAAATCAAAGAGAAACAAACTTTTCTCGCGTGCAATCGCAAAAACGGCTCCAACTTGTAAATCCCCCGCCATTACGGCGAATTTGTTTAATTTCAAGTGGCAAAGTGCAAAAAAGTGGAAAATGGCAAAAACCCACAATTCAAGCTGATTAACTTCTCACTCACTCCATACACCAGGGGGCTCTCAACACTCTTATTACCCACTACATCTTGACTTTCCTCATCCGACATGTTTCTTCTCAACTGTTTTATTCCTTCCACTAAACTGCTCGGCTATAAATTGCGCGCAAATTATACGTCTTACAACCATTGCTGTCATCTTTAAAAATTGAACCACTACAACAATTTATAATACTTTTATAAGGATGGAAGCACTTTTAAGCCACTAAGTGAAAGGCACTGTTTCTTTTCTTCTTCTTTTTTTCACTCTTTCTTTACTTTTAAATTAATTTTAATTTTAAGGTCCGTGAAAGAGGAGATTATGGGTATCTACAGTATAGACTCCACAGAGCTTTTATTTATCTTGTTTCTGCAATTAAAGTTGCAACATTGATTGAATTGTTGCTGAATTACGAAAGTTTGTGTCTGTGCTGATTGAATTTGTTCTTTAGATGAAGAACATAAAAAAAAAATCCTTTTAAAAATAAATTCGTTTATTTCAGTGAAATTTTTAAACAAGTTAAAAGTTTTGATGCTATTCGTAATTTCTAGTTTTGCACATCATCAGTGATTAAATTCTCATCAAAATCAACTAATGAATTTGACATAATTAACAAAATCCTGTAATGTTTTGCTCAAACATTAATAGATTAATGTTTACAATCATTAAAATCACACAAATCAATAGACTAAGTGTCATTTGTGTACACTTGATTGTTTACCTTCAATTACGTGAATAATGCAGCACAGCAGGTAACTTACTTCAAAACTAATGACAAGTGAACTGAACTCGATTTGAACTCAGCGGCAACTGTCATCACACCATGATTGGCTGATCCTCAAAATTAATACATTTTAAAACTCTTTATATCTATTCACGACTTGATTTATCAAAACTCTTAATTACCGTATTTTCTCCAGCTGTGATTCAACATAATTTCTAGATCATTTTATAAAAATTATGATCAAAATTCGATAGAATTATGAAGATGGAGAATTTAACAACAATCGAAATTCACAAAATTTTTGTTTGTTAAATACAGTACCAACAAATTTTGGTTGCAAATTAACATGTCTGGAGATGTTGTTAGCGAGATAACAACAATATAAAGCATTAAATCAAAATGGCAGAACAATAGATTTGTTCCATAGTTAAGTTTACAATATGTTGTAAACTTAACAATATTGAAAAATATAAGCAATGTCATTGATTGACACAAATAATGCTACTAATTTAAAAATTTCTAGAAAATTAACAATCATTATTAAATCTTTAATGAATTTAAATTTTATTGCTAACTTGCAATAGTAATACTCGTATTGAATTTACCTCCTGACTTTAATAATTACTGCATAAGATCTCTAATAGCACGCGAATCTCAATTAGCGTGCCAGGGAAACAGTGCACGAAAAAAAATACAATACAAACCCCTTCCACACCTTTTTCGACGTGAATCAATATCATTTTTTTTTCTATTAGTGTACAGCACTTGTTTCAGATAAGATTTCATTTGCCAAATTAAAGTCATCAACATCGCTTCTATTTGACTTTCAATTAACATCAATCTCAACTTGTAATGGAGGAATCTCTTCTTTATGGCATAAGGCCAATAACTTGCATGGAAATTGAGCAGGAGGATTTGATCCGAGCGTGTAGATCTTGCTATTGATTTGTGCAAAGAAATGACAAATCTGATGGGTTCTTAAAAAATTGATGAGATGGAAGTTGGTAAAACTATCTCTTGGCACCAAAACTGATTCCTCATTTTAACTCTAGCTTCGGATCGATGTGATCCTTTTAAAATTTACTTTAGCATTTCAAAAACCAATTTTCTTATCATTATTTCTGAGTTATGAAGTACCGTAATTCATATAAAAAAAAAAAAAAAATTTTTTTCCCAACTTTCAATCACCAACCATTTAATTTTTTTTGTGGTTGATGGTCTGGGTGATCCCATGTTTACTCGTTGTTATTTTGGTAATGAAGTTTGTTGGAACTCCCCAGCTGTAGATATAAAAATGTTTCTTTTTCTCAGAAGCAAAGAAACATAATTAAAGAAAATGAAGTGGCATCACTGACTGATAGTCAGGTAAAGCAATGATATTGTTTCCAGTTTTTCTTGTTGTGAATATGGATCTTGGTGTGTTTTTAACATAATTTTGACTGTTGTTAGTATTGTTTTATATTATTAGTGCGCGGGTACACTATTTGAGGTTGAGACTGCATATCAGCTTTAAGCTGAAGTGTGATGTAATGTATCATCTTTAATGTGTTTGTGTGTGTGTGCATAGCCATTTAGTTGTTTTATTGGATTTCATGTATGTTGTATTGGTTTATTTGTGTAATCTGTTGTTTTGATGTGTTTCATGTCTTAGGTTTAAGAAAGTAATCTTAGTTTCTATTTGTGTTTAAAACTGGATATTTTGGTTTCTTGAGTTTTCTGGGATTAATTTGTGTTAGAAATGACAGATTGATCTATAGAATCGGCGACAAACTAATTGTCAATCTCCATTGCTTATGTGTAAACTAATTATACTGTACGTTTTCGTGACGTTAGTTTCGTGAAGACGAAACTACATCATAAATCACCCAAATCGTTATGATGTCGTTATGCTAAATATTCAACCAATCTCAACAATTTGAAATTAGATATAAAAGTAATCAATCAATATGGTTAAAATAAGATTAGAATTATTTTATAATAACTTGGATAGTTGTAATTAAAAGCATTGTGCTCTGACATATGATACAGAGCTAGAATTACTGGAGTATCATTTTTTGTCTTCTTTTTTGTCTGTTTTGTATAAATACTTGTTGATTTTGTTAACAAATAAGTGAATAAACACAATAAACACACTATTGCTAGATGTTGTAACTTTGGTTGCAACATTGAGTAGACAAATATTACTCAAAATGAATGATTAACATATATTTTAAAGGTGTTTTAGCATTGTTATTAGTAATGAATACGAAAGTGTTAAAATAACCATAAAATGCATTTTAAGTGTTTCTTTAGTAATTGTAATCAGCATTTTATTAAAATTATGATTAAAATGTTGATCATTTTTAGATTTTTTTACATCATTTTCAAATCAATTTTTGGTCATTTTGAAGTCATTTTTAACGGTAATTTGACATTTGATAATACTTTTGATCATAAAAGTCCATTTTGTGATCAACTTACAATCAACTTTTCAATATATAACTTATAAGCAAATACTAAATACTGAAACCTTGCATTTACTTCTATTTCACAAGTTTAAAAATTATTTAACACTAGTTGTACAAATTATTTAACACTAGTTGTACAAATTAAGTGCAAATTAAGTGAACCTATATTATCGTCAATAGTTTTAATTGACAAAATAATAATTTTTGGCTATATTTTGTCATCTACAATTTATTAATCATTTTTTAAGATGTTATTAATTTTTAAAAAGTTGATCACAAAATAGACTTTTATGATCAAATGTTCATTAAAAGTGACTTTAATGTAAAAATGATTTTAAAATGATCAACTTTTTCAGTAAGGACTACACAAAATTCTGATAGTGTGAGTCTTTAATAATCCACAAAAAAAACCCACTGAAGAAATACAGTGGTGACCATATTTGCTCGTTACCTTAAACTCTACTTCTTTCTCCCTTCCTTTCTTTAAAAATGAAATAAGGTGTAAAAATTTCGAATAGTTTCGTGTTAAGCATTACACTCGTTTTATGTTTTAACACTCATCTACGTTGATATGAGCAGCTAATTTCTAATTACAACTACCGTATTCGAAACTTTGTAATAAAAAGTACATGTACTTTGCATTTAAAATATATCGCTGGTCGTTAAGCTCTCAGATCGTTAAGCTGAGTAGGTAAAATTAACAAATTCCATTTTTTGTATCAACGTACTAAGTAGCGGCAGCAGCTTGCGCAACACTTCACATCACCAGTTTGAAACAAACACAAAAAAAAAAAAAAAAAAAAAAATCGAAATTAAAAAAGGAGCAGGAAATTAGTGCAAGGTTCCATTAATGAGAAAACAGGGATGCTGAATCTTAAGGGAAAAAATATTACTGACGAAATTAAAGAAGAGACGAGTGAATCAACTTCTGGCATACGGTACCGTAGATACTGCAGTGCTTCAATTCACATGTAAATTACGCCATCATGCGACAAAATGAGAAACTTGAAATTTTATTGCATTTCGTTAAAGGCATTTGATTGCGCCCAACTTTAAAGAATTAAAACTTGAAGACACATACTTTTGTCATGGTAACTGTTGACTTGTACGAGCCACAAGAGAGGACCGCAAGAAAAGAGACTTGTTGTGATGTACACCTAATTGCTCGATGAAAAAATTATATTCACTTGAGGAAATGATGTGTACAGGGAAATATAAAAGCTTCGCCTTTTTCATTTCCAGAAGACACGTGTTGGTTGGTTAATAAATAACCAGATGGGTATGGAGAATTCAAGGGAATGGGTCGAGAAGTTGATTTGGTCTGTAGGTGCACCAATTCCTTAATTGCCACCATTTTTCGAGTCAACTGGGAACTCTCTAACTTGGGAGGTATAAAAAGGTAAAGCAACGCCCACATAAGGCAAGACCATCTAAGAAAAAGGCCAAAAAACACACTTCGAGACGTAGATTTTGTCACTGCACTGTAAATTTAAACGTCTAAAAGTGGCTTCAAGTCAGATGTAAGACTAAATATTAGATTCATAAAGTTAAAGCCGTCTAAAATATAGTATTATTTTGATAGCTTAATGTAGAATTTAGTATTGTTTTGATTAGCTTAATATAGATTTAGATGCCTAACACATGTTTTCATACTTTTCATTGAATTAAGAAAACTGAGAAACAGAAAAGTCAATTAATATTTCACTCTTAAAAAATAATTCCTATGGTACGAAAATGACTGGCATAAAATGCATATTTCTTAAATTATTTAAGTCATTTACTTTAGGAAAATAAGGAGCGTCAAATATCCTATACAGTTACTGTATGACACGTAAAAATGTCACTTAGCATAAAGTGACGCCATTTCTGTTTTCTTGGACCAAGTGACTAACTTGTAAGTAAACAAAATCCATATAAGTTAGCTTTACCTTTACATGCTTTAAACATGCTGGCCATAAATAGTCTTATTCCATTTACATTAAAACCTACTCATTTTATTCTCACATGTATTATGCCTTTGCTCCAACGCAATTTGGCAATTTTGAAAGTACTGTAAATAAATTTACCTCGCCCATGATTATTTCAACGATGTTTATTTTCCACCATGGTGGATTAACCCACTTCCAAAAGTGCTCAAGCTTTCACCACCAAGCATCAAGAGAACTCCTGAAAACGATAATTTCATTTCCAACTGTATGTTTTACCTTCACGTGTCACAATCATCTATCAAAAGCAGCAGCAACGCCTCTCGAGGGAAAAAATAAGGCATTGTTGTTCTTTTCTTGACCGCAATCTTTTCGAAATTAATTTTTAATCGCGATTCATTCTTAATCGCTACAACAAGTTTCTTTAGAGACGTTGAAGAAAGTTTGTAAATAATTCAGAATAAAGATTTCTAATATGACATTCCTTCCACCTGATGTTTCAAGACTTTCTCTTAACCATCAAAAAAGTGTCAGCTTTTTATTTAATTTTAAACTTTTATATTTTTCTTGTTGCAGTATATGAGTGCAATTGGAAATTTCCTCCAAACTTTATTCAGCTTACCGCAACATTTCATACACATTCATCACCATTTCCCTCTTTATTTACACAGCAATTTCAAGTTCATCAATTTCCATCAGTAATTTCCTTTAACATAAATTTCACATTTGACAACACAATTTGAAAAACCAATGAATTTTAATGGACGATGAATATAAAAAAGCAAACGAGAATAAAAGAAATTTTTTTAACACCACTTTGGAATGTATCCAAAAATAAAACAAATGACTGTCATATTTTTTCCCTAACAATCTGGACACAATCAATTCTCAAGCCCCCACTTCATATTGTATACAACTCATTTTTTTCCATCTCATTTCAAGATGGCAATGAAAATTCATCAACTTGAATCATATTCATTTGCTACTTAAATTCTATTTCTATTTCTCATATCATTTTTACAACAATTGCTGAGAAGATTGAAACCAATTCGAAATCTGTAAACAGTGATCTCTTATCATATTTCCTTCAGATGCAATAAAACTATCAAAACTATGACAATTTGGTATTTGGCTTGTTAGTTTCCAATACAATTCAACAAACAATGATAGGTATTTTCAACAACACAGGGATCCTCTTGAGGCAAGTCATGAGCTTTAAATGAAATTTAGGATTGCGTTATTATAAAATTTGTATTCCATTTTAAGATTTTTGTGATGTTTAAAAGAACTGTTATTTAAAGTTCTTTTGGCAAATCGCGTGTGATTTAAGTAGCCACTGACGATCTTAAACTTTACTTCTTTTTTTGCACCACAGATTTCTATAATCATAGAAAACATAGATTTTTATAACATTAATACCAAACAATCGTCTCGCCTACTTATATTGTTCCTTTAAATATATTGCGAGATATTTTATATTTAAAGTTTAAGTTGTTTCGTTTCAGTTGTGAACCATAGAATGATTCCATTTCAACCTAGTCAAGTTTGCATGCATAGAATGGAATGAGAGAGTGTATTATGCTTAAGGCCATACACGACCTTCACAAGGCTTTACATTACTCAAATCCCTTACAACAACACAATCCTAAAGTACCGTATCACACAAATTCAAAATATCACACAAGTCCAAAGCATTTCTTAATCTTAAAACATCACACAAGTCCAAAATATCACTGCAAGTGCAAAGTATTTCTCAATCTGATATCTGAATGTATTACACAATCTTAAGTATCTCAGAATCTTAACAATAACTCAATTCAAAAAATTACAAAATCCAACAACATACACAATTCTAAAACACAACAAAAATTACCCAAAACACTATTATGCTGCAATAGGATCCAAAGATCATCAATGAAACAAAAACCCAAGAAAAGCTAAGCAAGCCCAACCAAACAATGTGAGAAAAAAAGAAAAAAGATAACCAGGTTTTATCGCTACCTCGCTAATTCTATGCTAACTTTGTTCACATTTATCTCTCATTGTATTGCGAATTGAGCAAAACAATTCAAAGGAACAATATAAGTCAGCAAGATGATTGTTTTGTATTAATGCCAAAGAAATCTGTGGTCGGCCAGTAGGGCATCGCATCTTGTCAGTCCTTTTGCGTCCACTGATTCTTCATTATAGCAAGGTTTGGCTGTATTCTTTTATTTTTTATGCATGGGTCTTCTACGGCCAGTGCAACCTTAAGCAATACTTTCTCGTCTTCTTTCTCCGCGAAGCACAGAATAGAGAACTCAACAAAACAAAACCACAGAAAAAAAATGAAAACAACAACAAAAGACAAAGCAGGTAAAAGACAAAATAAAAGTAAAATGGCTGAACTCCAAATCACGACTTGTACAATCAGACTTCATTACAATAAAGTCTTTCGAAATCTCCACAGATTATACTTTAATTTGTATAACTCCCTTGTAAACGACATTTCGACATGCAAATGAGGTAAAAGAGTAGTTTTTACGAGACAAAATCAGTTCGGTACTTGCATTTTAAAGTTACAAGTTTAAGTTTGGTTTGTTTGAAACGTGGCTTAATCTCGTTTAAATAAAATTTGAAGCTAATGAAATGAGAATGCGTGCTTCTTACAAGTTAGGTGTTTTCTTTTTAAAGTTTTGGCTACAGTCACTGACAAGTCGTCATTAGTATGCAAAGTTCAACTCGCAAAAGTGAATTTTGAATGACTTAATTCGAGAGCATGTAGAAGACAGCAATCTACGTAACGTAAAGTGCAAATATTTTTTTTAGTTTATATTATGTCAAATATTATTTAGCTGACTCTTCGTAACAACGTGCAAACTTTGTGTCGTAATACAATTTCATTTCCAAGATCAAATTATTATGTCTTTCGACAATAATTCAAGTCACACTTATGTTCACACTTGCGCTTAACGTAACTTAAGAAGAAATTAAAGTGCATTATGGAAGTCAAAGTTTTCTACATTCAAAACTATGTAATAGTTAGTGCATGCTCTATTTAGGGAACCACCCGAGTACCATAGAAAAGCACGAGGGGCGTAGCCCCGAGCTGCTTTTCTATTGGTACGAGGGTAGTTCCCTAAAT
>JAQFZP010001310.1:0-20418 GCA_034695745.1 Geophilus truncorum | reverse complement strand
ACGTCAGGTTATAGAACTCTCTTCTACAACTTTAAGTTGTAGAAGATCCGCCATTTTGTTCCGACTTGTAGAAAACCCACTGACATATGACTAAAAGTAAGAGTTACAATTGTATCTCTAGTTACATTTATAATCAGTATTGGATTCAAGTGAATGAATTTTCCCTTATCAGAATTTTCTTTTGCAAAGTCAATTCCACTTGGATTTGATATCGATATTCCAAAATTGAATCACACAATCAGAAGCGTTGTTGACATTAAAATCTTAACCCAGAGTGCATTCAGCGTTCGCTTTCTCTGCGAAACAAGAAGCGAATAAATTAGATTTCGTAAGCAATTAAACAAGTTGGAATCTAGCCAGACTCCGTTCTCTAATTTTCGCTGCTTTTCACTTGCAATGCAAACGTTTAAACCGACTTAAACCACTGATATAAAAAAAATTATTTTCAATTTTTTTTCCTTATCATTTCAGTCATTAGGAATCATAGCGTCCGTTCCGGGATTCTGGCTCATACTCAATTTGCTTGCCTTCCTCATCTACTTCTTGTCACGATGTTGCGAACGAGATTGGAAAGCAAAGAATTTGATGTGTTACAAAGTGACGTTGGCCATTTTGGCTTTGCTTTGCTGGTGAGTTTACGTCTTCTCGTAATTCGATTCATGAGATAATATTAATAATTTACATTTACAGTGGTGCCTTGGGCCTTGGTTTCTATGGAAATCACGAGACGCACAGGGGAATCGAACTTTTCGAATCAACCATGCGAAGTATAAATAGTGTCATCGTCGCTGTAAGGAACGAGGTGAGAATTGATTTGAAAATTAATTGCATGTTGTAAATATATTCATAAACATAAAGATTGCGTGAAAGGCAAGTGTTTTGTGGCACGCCACCTAACCTTGTAATTAATACTTATTTCATATTTATAAGTTGTTTGTGCAAATAATTTTTCCGCCATAAATAATATTTGCGAATACTACACTTTCCGTGTACATGAATCAAATTGTAAAACGCTCCGTTTGAACACACTGTGAGTGGATTATGCTTAAATCGCCAACGGCTATTTTGGCTGTACGTGACCTGTCACCAGACATTACATTACAAAATTCCTATAACACAATCCTAAAGTATCAGACAAGTCCAAAGTACAGTCGAACCCGATGTAACGAGGTCTGATGTAGCGTACGTAAACCCCGTTCTAGTGTAATATTTTTTCCCCCAGCTTAGTAAGGTTGGCAATTTAAAACTTGATCGCTTATAGCATGAACTCAATCATTTTTCGTTACATCAAGGTTAGACTGTATTTCTCAATTCTAATGTATTACACAAAATCTAACAACATACACAATTCTAAAACAACAAAATTTACACAAGACAACATTTTGCTTTAATAGGATCTAAGGACCACCAGTCAAATAAAAATTAATGAAAAGTCAATAAAGACTAAATGAAATAAATTAAAAAACAAAAACCCCAAATCCTATCAAAAGCATAAACAGAAAATAAAGAAGTGAGGAAAGAAAAGAAATGATTTCAGTTGAATTCCAATTGGATTTTTGTGATAGGAAAATATCAAAAAAATGTAAATTTACATCCACAATTATAGCTATATGTGTAAAATAATTTTTGATGTTTAGTACTCTCTTACACTTATTTCATCCTTATTGGTTAATCCTAATCTATTCAATTTCAAGCACAGACAAATCAAGGCTTTTCTTTTAGTCACTATCACAGTAATAAGCCACAATTGATGCTACAAGTTCATCAGCAAAACATGTTTCTAAAATAAACAAGATGGTAGAGAACTGCACTTGTTTATTTATTCAAAGATTCTAGGTCCAGACAACATCAATACTCCATTGCTGAGACAGATAAAAATGTTGTGGTTTCTCTTTAACTTATCAATGCCTACTGAAAGTGGAAGCTCTTCATTCAATCATTATGTATGTCATAGCATGGCACTATCTCCTTGCATTTAAAAAGAAATAACTCTTCAAAATACTTGATGTAGTAGTGCAAAGCTCTGAATAGTAAATCAAGAGCTTCACCATTTGCAATTCAAGTAAAATGATAGAAAAAAGTTGAAAAATGTTTTTCAAAGACAAAGCAAACACTCTACTCCATTGATTTAAGTTTTGAAGTGCATTACTCTTTAGAGAAATAATCTTTTTAAAAGTATTTTCTAGAAAAAAAATGAGGATTTTTACTTAAGTAATTTAAGAATTACGTGATTAGAAGGAAAATCAGCATTTTAAAGTGATAAGCCTGAGACGTTTGCTATTCAATTCCCAAGATGCCTAATTTAAAGTCAATACCAGAAAGGTTTCAACTGCAAGGAAAGAGGATTAAAGAGATAGATTACACAATTTTGATTACTTAAATAGGCTTAAATAAATGTGTGTATCTATAGAATTTCTGAAATATAGTGAAATGCTTTTATGTTGACATGAAGATGATATCGATTGACATAGAAATGTTAATGGATTGTTAATAGATTTGGTTTACAAGTGACCAGCAATATACAATAAATCAATAGTTAGAAAATATTTCTCACGAACTCCGAACTGACAAAGTACTGCAAAAAACTTGTCATGTCTTTGAACCAAAGTTACGAAATTTTACTCCTAACTTTATCGTCCAAGAAGTACTCTATTATGAATAATATAAACAATACAAAGAAAACTGAAAAGAAGTGTTGCTTGCTTTCACCAAAGGAGATTCGTTCCCTAAAGAGGGAATATGGTTCAATTTATAATAAACTCACCAAAAAGGTTCGAAGTCCCTACTTCTAACAACAACAAAAAGGAATTAGTAATGGATGCAATTTAAAGAGTCACTTCACAAACATGATGAAATAAGCCTTTTTCTTTTTGAAAGCCAGCTTTAAGACTTAAAAATGGCTTTTAATAAATTATTCCACACGTAAATCTGTAAAACGCTTAAAAGTACCTCTCATCTTGGCAATTTTACAACGTAATTGCAGCCCCAAAACTCTGCACCTGGTTTAATTAATTTCCTTTTCCTCTTACCTCTTTGCAGACATTATTCATAAAAAACACCCTAGAGGTGAACACAGAGCCTGAACTGGATACTCTAGACCAGATATTCAGACGGTCGATCGGTAACAGTTCGATTCAGGGAAGTTTAAAACATGCGGTCGATTCGATGAGAACCGACGTCCACAATGGAACGCAAAATATCGTTCGCATCAACAGACGACTGCAGCAGCTCAATTTGGATCCGGCGGTGAAACTCACACATCAGGTGGAAGTAATCAGGTAGGAAATGAAACAATTGTCCATGATAAGTGTGTTTAGTGTTGCAACTCACGTAGGTGAAAAAAGTCTTTAACTCGGGATAACTGAGCGGAAGAAAATAATTATGGTTTTGCTTGGTTGGGGTAATTAGTTTATTCAATGAAGTTCTTCCCTTGTTGCACTGTAATACGGGGTTTCCAATGATGGTAAGAGTAATTAGGTTTGGCATTAGAGACATTTACTTGCTGTATTGTTTTGATGATGGGGAAGAAAGGTGGTAATGTAATGAGGGTGAGCCTTGTTATAATGAAACTCGAGAGATCAAAAAATTCATTATTTGTGTTATGTTGAGAGGAATTATTATGAGTTAATGAAAAGCTATGTGGAATCAATGAAGGGGGCTGCAGAAATGTATTCTTTTTTGCAATAATATTTGCGGTTGAGTGAAAAGTCATCCAATTTGACCTGTGAGCTTATGTCAAATCAAGTGGCTATCACCCAGGGGATCGGAGGGAGAGAGGAACTCAAATACTATGGATAAGATTTTTTTTAGAGATTTGCAAAATATTTATTGATATTTTCTGGGTTTGCAAAGATTTGTAAAGATTTGCAAAGCCTTGCACAGATTTGTGAATTTTTTTTTTTTTTAAATTTGCAAAAATTATAGAAATTTTTTAGGATTTGAAAAGATTTAAAGAGATTTTTGGGGATTTATTTATCTTTTTGACCAACGATTTGAGACTTGCAAGATTTGCAATGACTTTCAGGAATTTGTAAAGATTTTCAAAGATTTCTAGAGATTTTTAGAGATTTAAATAAATTTTTAGGGATTTTTAAAAATCATTTTACCAAAGATTTGAAATTTGCAAGATTTGTAAGATTGTATAAATTTTCAAAGATTTGTGAAGATTTCTAAAGATTTTTAGGGATTTATGAATCTTTCTTGACCAAAGATTTGAGATTTGCAAAAATTCATAAAGATTTCTGACAATGTCACATCCCTTGACATCCTCCATGACATCATTTAAACCTTATATCCCATTTGCTGACACAAACTGCATCACAAGTCATTCCAACCAATAGAAGACATCCATTCCATCATTTATAACCCACACACATCACATCCAGTCACTTCGAACTTACAATTACAAAGTATGATCACTGATCTCTTGTGGTCACTGATCTCCCTGATAAAACATTGAGTGATCGGTGCGGTCAAGTCACCAACCCAACAAATGACACATTTCACAGTGTGTTTGGGGAATTGATCCCTCTTGCATGATAGATTCATTGCCCTCGATCCAATGCAAGTCTGTCCTCATTTTCACTTCTTCTACACTTACTGTTAGTGCCTCAAACTCAAACAAAGTCCTTTTCAGGTGATAATTCACCATTGGTGTTAAACAGCAACATTTCGAATTTATATATTAATTCACACCAAAATCTTTCGAAAATACTCAAACTCAAACCTTTACTTTTCGTATTGGAAACCAGTCAAATGACTGGGCTTCATCACCATTATCATAGAAATGACAGTCAATTAGGTGCCTATCATCACGAAGAAGAAAAATAAGTCTCTAGAAAATATTTCAAGGATTTAAGTTCAAGATCCAAAATAGTTATTCAAGATTTTCAAGTGCAGAGGGAGGAAAAGTTGATGAATTCAGTGATTGTGTGGAAACTGCTAAGCTGACTCAAGCCAAGTTAATAAATTTGAAAAAAGGAAGAGGGAAAATTGAGTGAAAGTATGAGGATTCCAAAAGGATTTATGAATTTTTTATTGTGTCTTTAAAGGTGAGGCTAAAGGTTGGGAATTTAATTTCCAAGTTTTGTGTTTTTAATTTGTAATTAAGAAGGCTTTGAAGATGTTGTCACTGATATTTATCTCATAGAAGATGAGGGTAATTAGTGATTTTGATAAAAGACAAATGGATGACTTCAATTGCAAGTGATGTTGCTGCAGGAAAAGATGGAGAAATTGGCTTAAGTTCTATGAAATCTCATTGTGGAATGATTTATGAGTTTACATGAAATCTCATCTTTCTTGGCATTTGAAAGAGGAAATTACTTATGACTCGAGGATGTCGTTTGCAAACTGCAAAAGTAATGCAATGTTTTTTTTTGGTGCTGACTAATGACAACATACTCAAAAGCTGCTACTGAATTTCTTCAATTATAATCCACCCTCAAATAAAAGCCACAAATAAATTTTTTAACTTTCGGCATTTTTGAAGTTTGCAAAATTTTCATTGCATTTTAATTTATGACTGATACGGATCTGTTTGCATAGCAACTGTCATTCATTAGGGCTGTGCGATATTGCATAAACATTTCATATCGTATTCACAATTTTAATTTAAAAAATAAACGATAAATCTGAAATATTGTGTATTCACGATACATCAGAAATATTGAATGGAGTGAAGTGTAAAATTCGTTTTATTTACATGTCCCTTAATTTTTTACCAATTAGATTTCAATAAAAGCATAAAATTAGACAATTACCATATTTATAAATTTAATGCTTAACACCTTTCTAGTACGGTACGTTTTGATATTTTAAGAGTAAATTTAAATTTAAATTTAGATTTTAAACGTTTTGCATGCGTTTCGTATAAAATTTTCACGAATTTTTGCATTTCCCCGCAAAAATTGTGATTTATGAACCTTACACAAATATTTGGCATAAAATATTTTATGCAAATATGTATTCATCCTTGTTCTATTAATAAACATTGCCTTTTCAAATCCCTCAACAACTGAATATCCTTGTTTCTAGACAACTTACATTAATTGTGCATCTTAACTATAGGGAGTTCTAACATAACTTGGCAACTTTAGACCGCAACAATTTAATCGCTAACAGTAACAAACCCCCCTTACTTCTGCTCATGCTCAAATTAGAAAAAAACCCTTTTTTTGTTGCTAGTTAAGAGACATCTCATGGGACTCTTTATTGCCAAGAATTAAGATGTCCACATTTGAAGTAAGTGTCGCACTTCTATCTTTATTTACTTCTGTTCAAACCAACACTACCAGCTTCGGCTTTTAAGAGAATTCGACATTTCACTCCAAGACCTTGTTACCGGTGTTCTTTCAACAATCATTCCTACTTGGAGAATGCACTAGTTGTGTGTGAATTTCTTGGATTGCTGAACTCAACAGTCAACACTCACAAATGAAATACATTTACATTTGGCAGTAAAAGCAAACAACAGATGTTGTAAAGATTTTCCTTTTTTTCTTTTTCTTGTTTTCATCAGCAGCTGTGGATTATTTTCCAGTCATATTGCGACCCATGGGAGAAAATGTCATTTACCAAAAGGTCTAGTTGCTGCAACATAATTAAACCCACAAAAAAAGAAAATAAAGTGAAAAACAATTTGAATTGATCTGGTATGTGCAGAAAAAGAAGGAAAAAAAAGAGGAAAAGTAGTTCTTAGCTGTGACCCGAGGGGAACATCATCATAACAGATGATAGTTGTGGTGATGGAAGCCTCTGATATTGATTTCTTTTCCTTTCTGTTTACAGCTCTGTTTATTTTATAAACTGAAAACTCTTTAAAACAATGTTAAACTCACTCTTTCACCCATAATCCAATAACAAAATCCACTACTCTTCATTTTTACCTCCCAATATTTTCTTTATCCTTGTAATCGACACGCCACCAACCGACAAAACACTCAACTACAACTCAAACATACTGACCTTATTTCCCAGTAATTCCATTGGGTTTAACGTGTTTACTATTCCCGATCAGGCAAATTATCCGACAAGTTATGCCCGTCATTTCCTTCTTAGTACAGGTTGAAGTTAATTGGAACGAACGAGGAAGGCGGCGACTCCTTTTGCTGCAAAGTTGATCCGAAATCCAATTTACTCGCTGAATAAATACAGAAAAGTATTTTACTTCGCTCGACCGTTAATCTACGAGTTGAATATTCAGTATTAACGTTTTATTGAGGTTATGTTACGTCTCGAGTACCTTATTCGATGTTCAGGCAAAGATCAATGGCTGTTACTTCCCGTTGTCATGGCAGCGAATTAATGGTGGCGGGAAAAAAAGGTGAAGGAAACTGTGGCAAAGAGAAAAAAAAGTGCGTGTTTTCTTCTGTGTAATTAGAAGGTCTGGAAACGTTTGTTATTACGTGCGAGTTGAATAAAAGTGTCACAATGCAGTTCAATTTGGGCCTAACGATCGATGAATTCCGCCGTTAGAGGGCGGGTGGGTAAAAATGATAGATTTTTTTTTTGATTTGTTTTTAATTTATTTTTACATTTTTTTTGGTTGTTTTCTGGGTTGTGGAAATTGATGGGATTTCCGCGAGATTTCATCGACAGCTGCAGTGTCGGTGTTTCCCACGAGATGGAGTGGCGCGGGGCTACATGGGATTGATGGGAATGGGTTTCCACGACGACGGACATCCAGCACGTTATTCGTCAAGTTTTATTGTGAAATAAAGATTTCTGTTTCCTGTTTTAATTCATCCGTGATGCTGACGGGATTGGCAGCGATTACGTGATTTTCGGATTCGATGTACAGTAATATCGATTGAAACGGAGAGTTTTCAGATGTTATTAAGGGGAGAATTGTTGATTGACTTCTCGCAAGGATGCTTTCAATGCAGGTTGTTGATAAAAGGGGAAGGAGGAATGTACCAAGAGGGAAATAGAGGGGAAAAGGAAACTGTTGATCGATGCTGGGTGTAAAAAAATCTGATGAGTCACTCGTGTGTCGTTGTTGTATTGTAGCGATAGTGACCGTTTGATATAAAAATCGACTTCCGGTACGGTACTCGCGGTGCATTATTTTATAACTTTGGATACCTGTAAATAGTGGTAAAAATAAATAAATTTTTAAGGTAAAAAATTGAGGCCGACTGGTGGTAAAATGTGCAACGTATAAGGGATTTTTAAATCTTTTTAGTGTCAAATTTCAACACCAGAAGGCAAAGATGCAATTCAAATACATCAGTTAAATCAAATAACACAAGCAATTCAAACATGTCAGTAAAAAAAGAATAATCAAATAACACACGAAACATATTTGCACCGACTGGTGGTGAAATTTGCAAGTTAGAATGCCAAATTTCAACATTTTAAAGATGTAAGATAGGTATTTCATGTGACATTACATCTAATAATGGTTAAACTAAGTGAATTTCAAGATAAAAAGGTCAATAAATCAGTTCAGGTTCCACGAAAAGAGGATGACCCACTCGTGACCAAAGCTGAGCACAGCAAATGCTAGTCAAGGTCTCACGACGGTCCTTAATCCTTGGCAAGAAGACAAACGCCAAGTTAAAGGACTTTGTGCCAAAAAGCTTCTTTTTTGCAGCTTCAAAAGGATTTTTTCTCCCGCGATCCCACGACTTTCCCTTTCTCGTTATCACAGTGAAAAACAAGTTGAAAAAGAAAGATTTTTTTTTTTTTATTTCACTTCTTTTGAGTCGAAAAAAAATGGAAAAAATGGCGGAGAAAAGGCTTTTACTTTGATAGGAACATTAATTTCGCAATGAGAGAAGTGTTAAATGAGGTAAATTAAGATTAGGTAATCATTACATAGAGTAAAGAGGAAGTCACTCGATTTTGCTTCATTGTTTTCTCTGCAACGGCAGACGAAGAAGTTATTGTAGTTGAGGGTTCAAATAAATGCAAATTGTTTCTTTTGTGTTGATGGGAATAAAAAGTAAAGTTGAAAGATGGTTGAAGAGAATGTAGACGTTTTACAGGTGCTGTAATTAGATGTCATGTTGTGTTTTGGGCTCAGGTTTTGAAGCTGAGTTAATTAGGATATTAATTTGTTTTATTTGTCTGCAGATGGCCATCCACAATGGCTGTGCTCAGTGTTTTCGCATTATTTTGCATCATTCTCGTCATTGGGATTTGTCGGAATTCCAGATCGACTCTTATAGCGTAAGAATTTATAATTGATTCGTAAAGATGAAGTGAATTGAATAAGTTTATTATTATAAATGAAACTCATAATTAGACATTAATTAATTTAATAAAAAAAAAGAAAAGAAAAGAAAAATAACCTAGCTGCCCCTTGTAGCATGAATTACCTGCAATGCTTCGATGCAATATCAACACATGCATTGCAGGCAATTCATGCTACAAGGGGCAGCTTTCAATTTATAAGTTAGTCAAGTAATATAATCCTAGCTGCCCCTTGTAGCATAAATTGCCTGCAGTGCATTTGTTGATATTGCTGGAAACACTGTGCAGGTACAGTAATTTATGCTACAAGGGCTTTCTGTTATTGTTTTAACCCTAAAAATTATTTGACATTCATTTTTAATAATAAACCAGCACTGTAAATTTACAAAAAATATTGTTAGATAAAAATGTTGCTAGATTTTAATACTGGTAGAATTAAAATAACAACTTTGTTATCTGAGAATACTTTTGTGAATCTACACCCAGCTTAATTCACTTGATCTTTAAATTTACACTGTTGCACTTGTCCAAAAATGTCACTTAATTTAGATTGTCACATATAGAATTGTATGCACAGCAAGTCCAATAACATGGCTTGAAATAATTCACCTTCTGTCAAAAAGATTGACACATCTGAGAAAATGCTCATTGTACTGACAGTTTTTCAAAACAACACCAGCGCCACCTAGTGGTAAACCAATCTCCTTTTCCCACATAGCAAAAAATGCATTTTTTATAATAACATTTTGCACATCACATTGCAAACCTTATCTCCTCCATCTCTTTTTCTTGAATTTTTCTTTCATCTTATCGTAGACCGTTCCTAGCAACGCTAAGTGCTAATTCCACTTTTTCCCATTCCCGGGTATTGCAATTTCGGACAAGTGTGACCACCCACATTTAATTATCATATTTAATTTATTTTTCTCTCCCCCCCCCCCCCCAAAAAAAAAGATTCACAGTTCTAGGTCTTCTCGCTGTGATTTTAAATTGGCTTCTCGTCTCCGTTTACGTCTCTACGTGTGTGGTAATTTTACTTATCCCAATTTTATTCATCAAAATTATCTCAATCTCATTTCCTTTCTTTCAGGCTTTGGGTGACCTTTGCGTCGACCCCGACTCTCTTATTTATACTCAAGCTGGGAATGTGTTGGATAAATGTAAGGGATGAAATAAAGTTGCATTTAAATGTATTAAAACTTAAAAGGTTTGTTGTTTTGCAGCCATAGTTAATTATTACATGGATTGCCCTGATGGAAGGGAAAACCCATTCACCAAGGTATGCATTTATTGCAGTTTAGTCATCGTGTTGTGGTGATGTAATGATCAATCAATAAATGCAACGAATTTTCTCTCTAGGCGATTGGACAAGGTCAACAAAACGTGGACAATGTTGAGAGCAAGTTGCAATTTATTGCACTCAGTTCCAAATCCTTTTACCCTGAGTTTCCTGTAAGTAAATGTTTGTTTTGAATTTTTCTCGCTTTTGCACCTGGTGGTGATTTATGAAATTAAATTGTTATTAAATTGTGATTGTGATGATGATGATGAAGTTTTAAATGGTTGTGTCAATTTGTTGTTTTGAATTTTAGTGTTAAATTTTAACACCAAAGGGCGAAGTGATTTATGTTAACATAAGATTGTGTGTAAAATCATTCTGAATATATTTCCGGTCAGAAAATTAAGCTATCTTTAACCATTTTTTAGATAAATTATTTTAATTACAAAATTTATCACTAGAGAACAGAATACTTCACTCAGACATGTTTCCATTGTACAAAATTGATCTGAATCAACTCCCGTTCTCAAACAATTCTACCACAAAATGTTGACACCAGAGGGCAGAAATCTTCCCTCAAACATCAAAAAACCATAAAAATATTTTTACATATAAAAAAATATCCCGACTCCACTTCCGGTATTAAAATAAACCTCTATCACAATTTCCATACAAACCCCCAAAAAAATTTAAAATTTCACCACTGGGTAACAAAGCCTTTAACCTAACCCAGATTTTATAGTTTCAACACAACAACATCCAGTCTATTCTATCAAAGTGCAATACATTATTTTTTTATTTTCTCTCTCTCACAGCTGAACCAAGTCATAAACAGTCTCCGATCGCATCTCGAGGTGACCGAGCGAGTGTTGGCCAATTTGTCCGCACTGTTAGACTGCAAGGACATGCACAAGCAATACGAAAACGCCGTTGTTTCCATCTGCACACCCACTCTGTGAGTCGTAAATGTCGTAAATGACGTTGCTGTCATCTTAATTTCACGTTACACTTTTCGCACTCAGAAACGGCGTGGCGTTGATGCTCGTGGCCGCAACTGGAGCCGGACTCGCTTTCATCTTACTAATATGGATCTCGGCGCACACTTGGATGTACATTAGAAAAAGAGTCGTGTGTGCTGAGTAAGTTGACAAACAAAACTGCACAATCCCAACTCTGTATCAAGTCCCGAGTTGAATTTCGCATGATTCTCCCATGAGTTTAAAATGACTTCCGGTGCTTTTGCAGAAGTGATTACGTGCAGGTAGACGAGCAGGACCCTTTCCTTCCTTCTTCGGCAGTGATGGCGCAAAGCTCTGCCAGCTCGAGACGCGCTCGCGAGCCGCAAATCGTTGGTCGGCCAAGACACACGCCCCCGCATACGCCGCCTTTTCCAGGAGCTTAGTACGAATCTTTTTCTCGCTTTTCTCTAACTGAGGGATGTCTTATGTCTAAAGTAGACGCCATCACTGGATTGACTCTTTTGCTTTATAACTCAGTGTCGTGGAATAGTGTCTTTCACATTTTTTTGAAAAAATATACTTTAGTCGCATTCAAAAAATCGAGTGGTTAGTTTGTTGTGTGACTTCACTTCCGTTTTGCTGCTACGTTCAACCAATCAGCAAAATCTATTTTTAAGACAACACTCAACTTTTTGAATGCGACTAGGGTGTATCAAAAGTCCGTTCTTTGCCGAATTTATCTGATAGACTTGAAGATAGAATTAATCTGACACTGTATAGGAAGTTTAGTGTGACAAATCTAATGACGATTACTATTGACTTCTGACCGCATCTAATTTGTAACTTTTTAAGTGTTAAAGATAGAACAAAACTTCCAATTAGAAAGTTGTAGAGCACCATTTAATTAGTCTAAAACACTTTTTAAATTTTTTAATTTTAACTTTCTTACTTACTTCTATGTTTCTTTACTTAAAAGTAGACTTTACCAAAATCTAAAAATTAAACTTCTTCAGACTCAACTTCATACACAGATTCATTCTATCATCAACTGTGTCAGTAAAATTTGCTGTTTATGGACTTTTGGGACACGCTGTATATTTATATTTAAAAAAAATAGGCCTAACTAATGCTTTGCATGAAACTCACTTTCGGTCCTTCTTTCAGCAATGGACGAATTCCCAGGGGATCTGAGGACCACATGTCAATGCATGGACGTTTCACTCCTCCCCCATCTGTAAGTATTAAGTCTAAGAAAATAAACAATAAAAAATTTTCTTTGCTTTTGGCTTTTTTTGCATTTCTAGTTTTTTCTTAATCCAGTGTGGCGTAGTTTATCTTAAGCTTTAAAAGCTTTAAAAAAAATAGAAATTTATAATTTTTTTTTCAATTAGTTGTAGTTTTACTTTAAGTTGCTTTTTTTTTATATTTTGAGTTGAAAGTGGGTTGGGATGTTGTGGCTGATGTGTAATTGCAGTACCTCTGTCATTTCATGCGGTGCCACAGGAGTGGATGGGTAGGTCCCGCTTCTAAATTCAACGACCGCCATTGCTGTTTTCCTTGGAGCTCGGCACTCGGTAGTCGCAATTTCCCATCGTCCGTTGCATGTTTCAAATTACTTCTAATAATAATAATAATAACTTCAACTTTATTTTTTGATTTTATTTTTATGAATTTTTTTTTTTCTTGTGAAAATCTGAAACTTTTTTTTTTTCGTCATTGATTTCTAGGGTTATTTTTATTTAAAATATTTTATAGAATTTTTTTTTTATACCTGTAAATTCCTTTTTTTATCATTTCAAACAATCATCTCTTTGCAGTATGAACAGTTATCAGCGTTCCTTCCATCTGCACCCTTCAAGTCACAATGATCATCTTCCAATGGTCTTCACTTACGACGATTCCAAATACGCGTGCCTCTAAATATAAAATAAAAATAAGAAAAAGTTTGTCGTTACAAACAAAACACGAATGTACGGAAGTGCAAAACTGCCAGTTTGGCTCAAATCGACTGTTTCACTTGCATTTATCGTGAAGATCGCTTGGAAATTGTGGTGCAAATTCAAAAAAAAAAAAAAAGAAATATACTGCCTCATGACTATGATTCCAATTCCTAAGCAGCTTTTTCTGTCCGAAAACCTCAAAAAACTGGCATTTTATCTTTCATCTTTAATTTTTCCAGTTTTTCCTGTTTTTGGTACTCGTGCAGCTCGATGACGTCACGATGCGGATATTCGTAAAGATTTTCTAATTATTGGAGATAGTTGCATTTTGTATGAATTTATACTAAGAAATAGCTTTTAGTAATAATAAGGATTACTATTAATCTGGAATCCCTGCTCATGTTTCGAGTTTTTAGTACCGTATACATAATTTCGTTTTTTTTTTAATTGAAATTAACGAAACAGAAAAATAAAAATAGTTGACATTTCTTACAGTTTCATACTTACCTTCAAGTACTGATGTGGTTTAGTGAATGTATATGTGTAGTGTTTGCTATTAAATTATTATTGGGTAGATAATTAAGTAAAAAAAAAAAATGATGGAAATAGATTTTTTGAGCTCAGGATTAGTGTTAAAAAAAATTCAGTTTATTAATCAGGGACCATAAGATTTGAGATTTTTAAGATCAGTATTAAGTGACTCATAAGAAATTGACAGTAATTTGTTCTTGATCTAAATCATTCCTAGGATTTGTTTTTTAAATACTGATTACTGATCCATCATCAGGTAATTTCTGCTCATGCTGGCTCAAAATGACTCAAATTTTCCCAGAATCCTCTATCTAAACATCAAGTGATAGCCTAATTAACAAGTAGCTGTATAGTGCCTTGATCGAGTTTGGTTAACCACGAGTTTAGAATAAGGAGAAAATGGTGATTACACCTGGTGGGGTGTACATGAATTAAATAGTGTTTTTTAAAAAGAACCGAAAAAGAAATTACTTAATTGCTGCTTTTTGTTTTTAGCATTTTTTTTTAGTCGTGGAAATAATACGATGCCCTGGTGTTGATTGTGTGAACTTATAGAAATTGAAAGTGATAATGTCATGAATTTTTTTAAATTTTATATGAAAAAAAGTGGAGTTTAATTCATGAGATTTAATTTTTTTGTAGAAATTTTATTTAAATTTTTAAGTTAAATGTCTGTTTGGTTTGAAAAGGAAGTCTGGGTCTAATTTTTAGTCGTGATGTAATAGTAGTCAGCATCTACTTAAAAATTTAACAACAGATGGTGTTGGTTTAAATTTCATTTTTGCCACCACCAATCTTAAAACATGAAATATGACAAAAACAAAATACTTCAAAAAAATATATAAAAATTATGAGTTTTTAAAATTTTGATAAAGATTTTTTTTATGACAATATCACCTTAAAGTTTTTGAAGTAAAGTTTCACCTAGTATTGAATGAAAAATCAGACATTTTATAACTCATTACAAAAAAATAACTTTTTAGTGTCAAAAATCAACACCAGATTGCAATTTAAGTTAACATGTTTTTCCCACATTTTGAACCAGTCCAATTTTTAATTTTTAAATGTCTATTTTTAAGGAAAGATAAAAGGTGACTAATAAAGGGTTAAATGGCATGTTAGTGAGTGTCTGAGTACGAGTTTGTCAGTGATTGCATGTGTCTACATAGACAATAGTCATCTGTACTGTTACTGTATAGGAAAACACGAGAAAACAATATATTAATTTTATTATTATTATAGTCCCAATAAAACATCATATCACTTTGAATTTGCATTCTTTGCATTAATCATTCCCAAGAACAAATTACTGAAGTTAGCAAAGGATTTCATTTGCTAAGGTGAACACAATGCAATTGTGTCTTCCATTGCATTTCTTAATTATTCAATTGTGTATTTTATTGAGTTTTCTCAGTGTATTTGCTATTTTTATTTTACCCACTTTTTTTGCTTATGTAAATACTTACTTTGTACCACTCTTGAGATAAAAAAGAGAAAAATAATAACAAACTTTTTCATTTTTTTAAACCCATATTTTTCAAGTATTTAATTTCTTGTTTTGCGGAAAGGGGAAATAATGATATGAAAGGCACTATTAGATGAACATCAAATTGGTAATAATAATTATAAACATCTTTTGTACCGTCTTTTATACCTTAAACACGAAAAAAGACCAGAAATAATGAGGAATTGATATAAATAAAGAAAAAAAAAACATCCAATTTTATCCAATTTGAGTGCTAATATGTTGAAATAATGCACTTCGCCCCCTAGTGTCGAAATTTCAAAAAATATAATGACCATAAATCAAAATTTCTTGTTTTAAATTTCGACTTCAGATGACGAAGTGCTTAATCCTATGATACACCACTCAAATTTACCTATCCTTGTGTTTTAAAAACTAATTAGCATAAACTATTGCTTTAAATGACTAGTAAAACCGCTTTTAAATGTTAAATTAACAATTCTAGTTAAAAACTCAATCCGACCGCGGCGAAATCGAATAAATAAAGAGCAAAAATGCATTTATTAAAAGCATCGACTATTCATTTTCTGGAGACGAGGGGTTCGAACTCGCCGCTATTACGTCACCGGAAGTTGTTCCCAGTTTCGAACTGACCGAACTCTTAGACGACGATCTGCTATGCTGCGGACTCACGAACACCGGAGTCTGAACTGAGGGTCTCGGAGTGGCCGGCGAGGCTTTGGGAGACCCTTCTTGTATCTGCATGTGATACCTGTAGATATTTTCAGTGCTTTCTATGACACCTAGTGAGAAAAATTGTAATTAGAAAAAAAAGTAATTGTTTTTATTTTGAAATTGAAATTGAAATTTGAATACCTGAATGTAAATTAAAGCTGCGTCCTTTGACCCCCGTTTCTTTCGGTAAAGGGTACCACCAGTTTACGAAGGTACCAACAACTGGTACCTGACGGAGAATTCCCTTTGAAATAAATCACAACTTTAAAATTTTCGGTTTTTGAATTATTTTTTTATAATGGAAATATTTAATTTTTTTACTTCTTGCCATATTTTGTCTTCGTTTTCCTTCTTTAAGTCTTCGTTGGCAGTCTCAATGCCCTTTTTGATCACTTCGGCCATTGATTCCAAGTACTAAAAAACAAAGAGTTTAATTTATAATAAATAAAAAAATCGATAAAAATCGATTAAAAATGTAATAAGATGATAAAAATGTAATAAAATCAAATAAAATCAACGAAAACGATACAAAAAAATCCAATAAAAATCGATTAAAAATGTAATAAAATGATAGAAATTTAATAAAATCAATAAAAATCAATTTAAGCTATTAAAAAATCGATAATATCATTAACGATGTAATAGATTTTTCATTGTTTCAATCAATTTTAGTCGGCCTTGAAAATAAACGTTTATTTTTACGGCTTCACGTCATCATTTACGTCAAGTCGTAAAATAAGACACTTCGTAAAAGATTTACTTTGGACGACTCTTCAATTTCCTTCCCGACGCTGTAAACCAACGTAATCAGTTCCTCCATGTCTGTTTCTTCTGTGACCATTCCGAACCGCACACACGCCATTCCATCTTCCCCTTCACCTAAATTAAAAATAAATTCAAACTTCTGTACGTTTAACATTCAAATAGAGTATTTCTTTTCTACCCAAAGAAAACGCGGAGTCGGCGGCTTTCAAATGCGTTACCAGTTCCATATTCAAACGATTGATGTCTTCTTTAGCTGTTTCTGAGAAATCCGCCACGTTATCGATCCAGTGATTGGGTATGTATCGCAGTCCGCCGAGTCCGGCCCAGTTCAGAATCTCCACCATTTGCAAATTCGGGTTCGAATCTGCCAACGTGCGGAAAGTTTCTTTGTGTTTCACCGTCGCGTTCAGAATCGCCACTTGTTGCAGCAGGAATTCGATGAATTCGTTGATGTCTTTTCTCGTCGTTCCCGCAACTTAAAAAAAAAAATTTTAAGTATTTATTTCGTTATTTTTTCTTTTTTTTTTTTCTTACTTTGAGCAGTTTCCAACGGACAAAACCGCATGCTAACTCCGAAATTGTCCAAGTCTACGATATCAAGTTGAACTTTCGGAATGTCGCGTTGTAAAACTTGTCCTAACTGCGTTGAAATTTCATAATATTAATAAATTTACTTAATTTTTTCATTTCAACTTATACCCATGAATTTAAATTGTCGAAATACGGAAGATTCCTCGAATAACGCTGTCTTTCGTTCCTATTTGCTTGCGATGCATCACTTTCTGTAATAAAAAAAATTAATCAACACTAAAAATATCTGTTAAACATCTTGAATTTGTTTTACCAGGTCCTATGTACTGAAAGACGACTGTGGGTGTAATCATATCTAATAACATCTGTTGAAAATTCAAAAAAATATTTAAGAAAATGATTAAAATTAATTTTTTCCACACCTACAGTTGTACTAATTGGTTTTGCAATTATATCATTGACCGACGCATCGTTTTCCAACTCTTGTTTTTGCTTCCCCTTGAAAATAAATGTAAATTTTATTATTTTTTTAAAAATAAACAAGATGAAAACTTACGAGTAACTTGATATTTGGTATAGGATTTAGCTCTTCTTGCATGTATTTACTCTAAAATTATATTTAACAAAAAAAAAAAAAATTAATTTTCAAGTTTTTTTTAAAATAATTTTTAAAAATTTTCACCAATTCAAACGCGTTTCTAATTAAATTTATAACGCCATCTGTTCCTAATCTCCGTAAACACATCCAAAGGGACAAACAAACGAGTCGTGTGTGGACATTACACGTTAAACCACTGGCGTGAATCATTGGCGGTTCAAGATTTCGAAACATCGTCTAGAAAGATTTGAACAAAATTAATTCAATTTCTAAAAAAATAAATAAATCAAATACTTGCCACCAGAGGCAACGACGGAATCCCCAACCACGTTCCAATCGACAACGTAACACTGTCACAAATCTTCGCAGGCTAAAAGTCAAAAATACAAAAAAGAAATGAAAAAATGAAAAAAATAAAACCAAAACACACAAATATCAATAACCAAGCATTAAAAACACCCATGGCAGGTTGCATCATGCACATTGTATAATCAAAAAGGCCAGGTAGGGTCCATAAATGGAGGAAAAATGCACTTGAAACTGATTTATACCTGATGAAACATCACTGCGCTAACCGTGTCAGACGGCCATGCGTCCGGGTCCATCTTGTATGTACACAACAGAAGAAAAATCAATTTCGACATTTTAATTTTTTTTTTAAAGAGATTTTTTTATGTGGAAAATTTAAATTAGTTTTCAGTCTCAATAAATCTTTTTAAAAAACTTCTTTTTAAAAAAAAATAAAAATAAAAATTTAGTTAGATCTACGTTACTACGAAGTACCAGATTCGGTGTTGAAACTAAACACAAAGCCGCTAAACTGTGGCCTTCGACGTGCATCCAGATGCGGTGACTTTTGCATATCTCCTGCAAACGTTGCAAGTTGTCCACGTGGCCCACCAGGGGCGTTCCGGCGTTAGCGATTAAGATTAGAGGAACTTTTTGCGCCGAGATGTCGTCTTGGATCAGGTTTTCCAGAGCGGCGATGTCCATTTTGAAATTGGAGCCGAAAACTGTGTTGCAAGGGACAACGCTCAGAGATGATAACGGCAATCCCAACTTTAAAAAAAAATTAAAAAATTAAATTTTGGAAATAAATTTCTGAAATTTAATTTTTACCTGTGAACATAAATACTGTCCTAATCCGCTTTTAGCAGCTGCACTTATATAAATGACAGGTGGGCGAGAATACAGAGCTTCGTAACCCTCAGAAGCATATTTTGGGTAGCGAATGTATAAATTTACGCGACAAACTCGCACTAGGCCCTCTCGCGGGTCTTCGTGGAAAAAGGCAGAACTTTCGAAAAGTCTGTAATAAAATTTTTTTCAGAAAAACAAAATCGAAAAAGAAATAAGGAAATAACAAATCGAGGAAAATTCTACCTAAAAAGTCTCGAAATCGACAATCCAATATCAGATGCGATTCGTGTTGATATTTTACGTAAATGTGTGGCGTTCAATGTTGTTAAAAAAGCGGATAAACTGTGAGAAACGAGGGCAAGGTTGCTTAGTTCGTCCAGTTCTCGTAAACTAGAAAAAAAAATAAAATTTAACATTTTAAAAAATTTCATCATTCTCGATAAAATGACTTACGATTTGTTTAAATCGTTATTGTCCTCGTAGGTCATTAATTTTTCAAGGTGTGATATTATTTCAGACGTCGGTGTTTCTCTAGTTAAGGAAAATTCAAAATTAAAATATTTTACTTGTATAAAATTAGTAAAAAAAAAATTTAAAAAATCTACTGCGTTTGTAGCGGTCCGAATAAATTAGTGACTGAATCTCGTCGTATCGCAACCCCTTCATCACTCAGAGACCTTAAAAAAATAAAAAATAAAATTAATTTCACACATTTTTAACACATTTCCACCAAAATCTTAAGTTTTACTCACTTTACAGCTTCCCTTAACCTAGTAGTGCTTTCCACGGTCATACTTTCTAACTTGGACAACGCAGGTTCCTTGAAATCCTGCAAAAAGAAAAACATTTCAATGAATAAACTAAAACCCCAACTAAATCACAAGTAAATAAAACTTCCATTTAGTTTAGACTCAGTGAACACTGGCAAACAGTTGCCACAACTGATTAATATTTAAAAATCCTTTAAACAAACAGCACTATTTATTTAACGTCGCAAATCGTGTTTACCTTCCTTTCACTAAAATCCACATCTCATTTAAACCCATATCTCATTTACATATGATAAAAACAGCAATTTATGTTTACTTTTGACTTTTCCGCCAAAACTCGCTGCTTTCACTCTTTAAATTTTATTTATTTCACTTAAAAATATCATTCAAATTTCTCGTTTCGGGTTTTCCCGAATTTACTTACACTTCCAACAGCCTGATTCGAGACAATTCGTTCCGAAACATCGTCAGATTCGTCGTTTTCTTTGCTCACAGTCGTGTTGTTGT
>JAQFZP010001309.1:0-20433 GCA_034695745.1 Geophilus truncorum | reverse complement strand
CAAAATGCATTTTCTTTTTGACAATTATTTTTTGCGATTGTTTTATACAAAATTTAGGCTGTAAAAACGTCATTTAGTGATGATTAATTAAACTTTAGAGTAAGTTTATTCCTTTTTAACAATAAACCAGTTCAGTTCACTTGACCTTTAAGTTAAAACCCTTCTCCACCTAGTATTAAATTTTGCCACAAAAATAAATTTTCTCAATAAGGGCCTATGATTACCTCAATTTTACCACTAGAAATACATTCAGAACATTCCTTTAACCTTGAAAATATACTTTGACATTTTCTATGTGAAATTTCCAAACTCTGCCACCTAGTGTTAAAATTAATGAGTAAAAATTACTTTCCTTGAATTTTCTATTATTACCAAATCAATTAGCATTTTTCACTCCACAAATAATCCAAATCAGACCATCTAAAATTCTAACTGATCACCGAAAACCTTCATCACCACATGCACAAATAACAATCTCTTTCTCATCCTCCAAAATTCTATTCCAAAACCAAATAGCCTACATTCTTTATTACTTCAGACTCCATTACAGCTTCAGCATGACATCCCAAACTTTATATCCAAAAAAATTTAAATTTTATCTGTTATATTTTACTTTATAATGATTTCCCCATTCATGAAGAGCAAGGAAAAAACCATTCAAAACTCCTTCCCTCCCAAAATATTGCATGCTTAGAGGATATGCATCTCATAATTTATCCAAGTAGAAGTTGCAGTAAATGTGGGTTTCTTTGCCCAACCCATTTCTTCAAAGCTAAGCCCTACATTCAATCCAAAATGGTGTCATTGCACTTTGGGCACACACTCAACTAAATCACCATCATCCCTAAATGTTTAAGGCATTTCTTCAGCTGTCACTGGCTTTCCTTAATCAACTTTTCTCACCAGGTGGCAGCTGAAAAACTTAAACTTCAATTTCACTCCCTCTTTTATTGCACCTTGATATCTCACATCCTTTTCACTTTAATACAAAAATAATAATAAACTTGATGCCATTCACAGTCCTATCACCTCCCATTTCCTTTGGCTTTGGCCACAGCGAAGACCGTGTCCAATGCGAAAGCGGCACCAATTACTCCAACAACACTATCATCAGGACATAGCAGAAGGATGTCCTCAAAATTTATTTGCCACACCAACAAGTCACAACATAAAAATCTAAAACAAATTACTCAACTTCAAATTACTTCTGATAATGACTACAGAATGTAGGAAAAGCCGGCCAATAAAAATGGCAAATTATCAGTTTGGCTAGTGGGAGACCCTGAGAAAGACAATTGCAAAGACATGATGAATTCCTGGCCTTTCTGCAGTCTTTTTAATCTCAAGTCTCTACATGTAGAGTAAATAAAACTTTTATTATTGTTTTTAAGAGAATTGTTTTGTATGAAGTATTCTGTTTGATCTGGCCTTTCATAACTGGTTTGTGTTTTCTTGCTGAGTAAACACAGTTGCAGGAAAAAACAACAGTTTTATTTAGTTTAAGCAATTGTCATTGAAAAGTTTTAATATAAATATTAAAGGTTGAAGTTATTATTCTGATAAAGTCTTGTTCGGAGATGCTTCGCAACGAATTAAAGCCAATGCTTGGTAGCGTTGCCAAGTTGTGTTTATCTGCAGTATAATCTGGTAGTGAATTTCTTAGCTAATTGCTTTGCCGTCAACAATGGTAATTGGTTGTATATATGTGTGATAATTTAGGATTATGTACCATATAGTATTTTAATTTTAAATCCAACAGAATTTTGTTGGAATTTATAAATGTGAAATATGCCAAGTCTTGTGACAGGCCATAGTAACTAACCGCTTGGGACCTTAAGCATTATTTCTTCCTCCTCTTCAACTTTCTCATCCATCCATCAACATAATTTTTAAATTTGCAAGAATCATTCCTATTAAATCAAAGACTGGTAAAGACATATCTCGAGCTTTCGAAAAGACTTAGGAGAAGACTGAATTTATTTTTGAATATAAGAATAATATGTGATTACAATAATGATGTGCTAATAAATTTGGTTTACTATTCCTAATGATGGCTACACATCCGGTAGCTGAAACGTCAAATCTTTTTCATCTAATTTATTATTACAACTCTAAACTAGAACTCAACCTCGACATCATTGCTAAACACAAATTAATTGACAAATAGAGTTTGACATTTCATTGATTATCCGCAAGCAATCATCAAATTTCCAAAAACAAAACATACTTATCCATCGTCTTAAAGCCGTAAAGCCGGCAACGACATCTCGAAAAGAAAAGCCGCTCGGCTTTTCCATTCGAGCAAAAACATTAACTGTAAATGTGCAAGCAAAACAGTGTTGGAAGTAACGTCTAGAAGAACCTCAGACCGATTGTCTGCTGCTTATTCGGCAAGAAGATGATATTAAAAGCCCTCGAAATGAGAGCAGACCTCTTGAATTATTGCACCCTCTCATCTCTGTTAATGACATTCAGCAGCAGATGTCGCGCGCCAACTTACATAATGCGATGCTTACTTGCCATGCACTTGTATCACATTAAAGTCCAACTCTTGTATCTCTCAGCGTCTCTTCCTCTGCTGTGAGTGTGCAATAAGCATCTGGTCTCCTTCTGACTCCACTTTTCCCTTCTCCGCTGGACATTAAAATTCTGAGCATGCCTCTGCCAGCAGCCTAAGTTTATAGATGACCAGTTTGACCACTAGCATACATTCAGGATGTGCACTCAGTGCAGTGCACTGAGCAAATAAAAGAAATCCTTTTTTCCCTGCAATTTTACAGATTCAATTGCTTTTCGGCAACTGTTATGTTTTTTTTTTTTCCTCTTTGCTTTGCATTTAAGCTTGTCAAATGGGCAAATTTCACTGGATGACATTGTTAAATCTGCATTTTCACACTGGTTTAGAGAGGTTCTTCATATCCCAAGATGGTGTATTATGTTTTGAGGGTTGGGTCAGTGAATGTGTTGGTCAAGGGATGAATTGAAAGAAGTTTCTGTTTTGTGGAGTGTAATTTGGATGATTTGAAGTGCGTAGAGATGTATTTTAAAATCGAACTCCAATAAAAAGTCATTTCAAACTATTTTAGACTATTTTTTAGACATTTTAAAGTAATTTTAAACTAATTTAGACAATTTTAGATTAATTTTAGACATTTTGAAGTAATTTTAATTATTCATTTCTAAATTTCTTTTGACCAGTTTCAATTATCTCTTCTAAACCTTTACTGACCACTTCAAAAAACTCTATTTTTGCTACATTTTAAATTTACTATAAATTTTTATTTAAAAAATGCCTAAACTAAATAAATAAATATGTCCAAATAGAACTTTTTACTCAATTTGAAATTTACATTTACATTACCTTTACCTATTCTTACTTTCAATACTTTTCACCACTCATTCACACCTTTTCACCAATCCACCTCATACCAAGTCACAACCATTCACCTCAAATCCACACCAACAGTCAAATTATGACATCATTTCACCATATCTTCCCAACCCATAACCCCCTCACCCCAACTCCCACCCAACCCACCCCTAATCAAACAACTGACTCACCCCAATCATCTATTTACATCACGCTCCAAAAATCAAAAAACTGACAAAAACACCCATACAACTCCCCCACCCCACCACCACCTCACTACCCCCAAGACCCCTCAGGCTTATTTTTTGCTTAAAAACAGATAGTGGAGCAACATTTCCCTGTTCTTATCAAATCACTGTCATCCCAACTTCTCCCATTGTCTGCATTGCGTGGCTTGACTTCCTAAGTCCCTGTCTGTAGACATGAACCTGTCAATCATTTCCGGCTCCCAACTCCCTCCTCACAAAACCCGGACTGAACGTGAGCCCCACCAAAATGGCGCTTCTCCAACCGGAAGTGACTCGGGGTCGCGCTCGGGTCGCCACCTCGTGATGGAGAAACCAAGCGAAGGGAGAAATTGACTGCGGAGACACTAGATGGCGTTGTATGTGTGTGTTGAATGTTGGCGCACGCGCAGTGGCATGGCGTTTAGTGTGGAGTGGAGGAAATCAAAAAAGTGGGTTGGTCGTTTGGAATATGCTGATCCCACAATTGACTCGATAAAGGCTATTCGTGCGGATTGAATTGTGGGAAGAGGCGGGGCTAAGTCCCATTTGCGACGGTGCGTCAATGTCAGTAGAGATCCATACTGATGTTCGATTGTTTTTCCCGAGTTTTTAATGGTGTTGTTAGTGACTTTTTGCACTCCAACGTTGGGTTCTCTGCGATTGTGCTAAAGAAATTTAGGTACCGATTGTACTCTACAATGTCTGCACTTTAACGTTTCTACTTTTTGATTGTGCAGGTCGAACCTCCTTATAACAAACTCATAGGGGAATGAAAATTTGTTTGTTATAATGGGGGTTCCTTATATACAAAATTTTATTATAATGAATTAATTCATTGCAATGAACATTCATGCATCCTTAACAATACAACGCGTGATATAATATGGAGTGTTTATTGGCATCACTATTAGCAGGTAACAGGTAGCGTTGTAATCCAAGTAACATTGAGAAATGGTAGCTTCAAAACTCCGAGGCAGCCATTTTCGTCATTAATATGCAGAGTTTTTCACGTATTTAGCCAGAAAAGTTCATTATATCGAGGAAAATGTGCATTTCTAGCTAAAAACTTTGTTTGTAATAGTGAAAGTTTGTTATAAAAAAATTCGTTATAATGAAACTTTTTAACATGCTTTGAATAGGGCGACCAACAAAACAATTTTTTTAGTTCAATGGATTCCTACCGTATTGGATATTGTATGTAATCTCTAAGAATTAGCTTCGACACGTGCTATTCATTCAACCAAGTGATTCGATTGTATCCTACAAGAATAGCATTATAAGTAGGTTTGAATAGAAGCACCAACCTATACATTATTGCATTCAGTAGCACTGTATATAAACATCATAGTTTTGTGCAGTTTTGGTATTTTACAGTGATGGGATTTATCAAACTGGATAAAAATCCTAGATATTTCACAAGAAATATGAAACCCCCACAACCCCACCCTCATAAAAACCAAACTTCATTCACACACACACCAACCCTTCTAAAATTAATTTCAAACACATAACCCAACCTTTAATGATTACAATAAACCTTGGGTGTGTGCCACCAACCACCACCATTATAAACAAAGCAGGAAATACCAGACACAGTCACTCAATCATGTCACTAATCCATCACCCAAAAAAACACCCACAATAAAACAACAAAAAAATCAAATTCCAAGTTTCCACTCAAGTTTCAGAAGATCCCAAAACCACGTGGAATCTTGTGGAACGAGCGACGTTTTTACGCGCGTTCCCCGAAAACACCTGACATCAACTTATCGACCCTTAGTTTATAGTTTCCCTGAAAGGCCATAATGCAGAGTTGATAGTTCTGGGTTCTCTTTTCATTAAACTCTACATGCAAAGGCTGTAGCGGGCCAAAATGGGGGTCATAAACAAAACACCTCTTCGAATCTTTCTCTCCATCGCTGTCGCTCTCCAAACATTCGATCAAAATTATTTAGATTTGCGGTTTATGTTTCGCCGATCGGATCGATGCTCTTCAGCTGGATTAGGTATAGAATTCGAAGTAAAGGATTAATCTAAAATGCACATAATGTTGGAAATATAAGGATGTTTACTTTATACTGTATTGTCATTTTTTTTTATATTTTTGTAAGAAAGATATCTTGTTTTGATGGGTTTTTTTAATTGGTTGTATCGAAAATATCTTTTTCACGTTTCGTTTATTTCTCAATTCAATGATGTTATTAAGCTGATAAAGACGTTAAAGTGACGTCTTTTTAAAGTCTTAGTTACATCTGACAAAGTTATATCTCAATCTGACAAAGTGGTAAATTTAGTGGATGAAGTGTCATTATTTTTTGTCATTTTTTGATCATTTTAAAGTAACTTTTAATTAACAATTTAATCAATTTTTTAAAAAATAATAAAATCTTGAAAAAATGATTAAGTAATTGTAAATGGTAAAATAATGCCAAAAATTATTATTATTTACCAAAATTATTTACCACAATAAGGGTACCATAGCTTAATTTGCTAATCGTACAACATAGTCTCAAATAATTTTTAAACTTGTGAAATTTTCAGTATTTAGTATTTGGTCATAATTTATGATTACAGTAGAACCCGTTTATAACGTAACTGAAGGGACCCAACAATTTCTTACGTTACAATTGGGTTTACGTTATAACCGAGTAAATTAATACACAATTTGTATGTCTGGGAACTAGACTTTTTGACGTTCTATAAGCGAGTGCGTTACTCGAGGGTTCCACTGTATTTCAACATTTCAAAAGTTGATCGTAAGTTGATCACAAAATATATTTTTACGACCAAAATTATAATCAAATATCCATTAAAACTGACTTCAAAAAGATCAAAAAATGATTTGAAAATAATCTAAAAGTATCAACATTTATAATAAGAATTTTGTGTACCATGATTCTTACACATTAAAAAACATCATTTGGGTGTAAATTTACATCTCTTGTGCTTATGATATTTTAGTTGCTTTTTGATGCAAATTGATTGACTTATATTGTATCTGTGTGTGCACCATACTATTCATACCATAATTATTTATAATAACCTGATTTTCCCTTAACTTAAAAATTAGTAATTTTTTTTTAAATATAGTAAACTTGTTTTGATTTTAGCATCGCTTGGCATTCTGGACCAATTCCCAACGTACAGCAAAAGGCAAAGCATCCCGGCGGAAAGGTTAAATTCAATTTCATCCGGCTTACACACAGATACACGTCCAGCTTTAATGCCTCGTCAACCGAGGGTCAACACACTGATGAAGCTGATTTAGTCAATTACGTTGTGATTTCCCTTCCACTAATGAGACGCATGCGCACTTCGGCTAAAAATCCCGCCGTATACTCTCGAGGTAAACAGTAAACACAGTAAATTGATTAATGTTTCCATACTTTTAGACATCTATTGTATACAGAGTACTTTAGCTAATGTTCCTTGTTTAGAATAATGCAAACCAATTTCACGAATAATAAATGACGTCGCTGTTGTAATGGAATGCCAACAATGCCAAAGGGTGTACGGTATTTCTCGAATTAGAGGCACCTGCTTTTATTAATTTCATGGGCAAATTTTGAAGATAACTGAATGGTCATCTTCAGAAACGTGATAAACTCCACAAAGATTTGCTAATTGCAATTCATTGGTCAAATTTTATACCAATGCCATCTGGTGACATAATATTTCAACTCAGGTTGATTCTGCTTAAATACTGCTTAAATATGTTTGCAAACTAAATGATGCAACTGACTCGAATAAGTAACTTCAGACTGACCATGCTCAGAATGCAACACTTAACCTTTAAGTTAAGTGACTTTTTCACTTTTTCTGACATAATATTGTCAGATTTTCAGGCAAAATAAGACATTTCATAAAAAAAAACTATTGTCATTTTTTTATGATTTAAATCACTTAAATTTTGAAATTGAACTCACTAGTCAGCTTAATGACAAAAATAATTAACTGAAAAAGACTTTTGTTAATGTTATTATTCAACCAGTTAAATGCACTCAGCTTCAATTCCAGTTTAACTTAAGTGTCAAGTTCTGTTTGAATTATTTTTAGATTTATAATTTCATTCATTATACTGATAACAGATTTGTATGCAAGATTTAAATACATCTACAACTCTATACTCCTTAAGATGTAAACAAAATTAAGTTATTTATTCTTTTACATCTTTAAAATTTTAACTAATCTTTAATGTTTATAAATATGGTACAGTATATAACAGATCTAAATTACACTTTTTGCATTGTAAAGTAGAATCCCTTTAGAACTCACTTGCAAACAGATCTTTAAACACAATCACCAATTACAGTGGAATCCGTTTATAACGTACTCGGTTATAGCGAGATCCTTTGTTTAAACCCTGTTATAACGTATCTTTTTTGTTTCCCTGACCCTGACTATATTAGCGTTATACAAAGTTACTCGGTTATAACGTCATTTTCAAGCCAGTCCCTTGAGAAATGTTATAAACGGGTTCCACTGTATTCGACTTATTTTCACTGTTCAAACAATCGACTACTGAATGGATAAAATTCCTGCGGTCAATTAACGGCTTCATTTACACATGCAACCAATCACAATAAAATAGCCTCAAAATTAGCTGAATAACCTTTTAATCATGACTTTCAAAGCACTTTAAATGTTCCAATGCAAAATCCCAGCACGTAATTAACACATACACTGCTTCAAGTTTCCATTTACACACACCAGGGGGCCTGATGTTTCGAATTTATCTGTTTTGGATAATGGCTTTGGTGCTGGTCAATCTCAATACAATCATTCAAAATGGTTCTAGAATGATTTCTTTCCTCCTCAAACATTCCATTAAAGTCCAAAATGGCCACTGTTTACATGATCTGTTTTCATTGAAATTTATTTCCTTTAATTGCCAATAGAGGTCATTAGTGGCACTCTGAGCCCATAATAAATTCTGGAAATTTGAAATTATCATCTCTTTCATTCCCCCTCAGCTCTTCAAGTCTCAAGACCTCATTTTTTTCTTCTTTATAATGATTCATAAATTAGGTTTGCTACATCAGCCTTAAGCCTAAGGGTTGGACAAGACACTAATAGATAATTTGCACATTTCTCTGTCAAATCAAAGACTTGTATTTCTTTTAATTTTTGTTTGTGATTCCTGGACAAAGATTGAAACTACAGTTTTACTTGGCTTTCTTTGACATCTAGGATTAGAGCCTGGATAAATGTATATTTTATGACATAAAAAGCTACGGTAATATTTGTGTAAAATGTTTGAAATTACTAGAAATGTTTTGAAAATTTAAATAATTTGACAGGAAATTGCAAAATCTGTCTGATAAACACATTTAAATGTGTTTGAGATCATATGTTTTGTCATTATCCTTATTAATCCTATTTGTCAAATTTATACAAAATATTTTATCTTGTAAATAATTATATAAAAAGTTTTCAAATCTTAAATTTCAATTTTTAGTGACCAAAACTATTAATTTGCCATCTACACCATTTTTTATTACAAAAAGTAATAATTTTATCAATAAATAAATAAATAAATTTTTTTTGCATAATTTAAATATTTTTACTGCATATTTGACATATTTTGGCAGCATGTGCATAAAACGCGTATAAATCCAGGTTTTATCTGTAATGTGTTCGAGCGACACCTATTTTAAATCATTTTAATCATAAAAGTCCATTTTGTGACCAACTTATGATCAACTTTTCATATAATAAAATATACAAAAGTAAAAGTAACATTTAGTAAAAAAATTACGGTTAATCAATAAAATGTACCATAACGCAATATAATGAAATTCCTATTAAATTAAAAATTTTCTATTTGAAATGTAAAAAATTAATACCGGTATTTAAATCTTTAATTTCTACTTTCGGTCTTCAGACTCCCAAATTCAAAGTGTAAATGAACTTGTTGACTGAGTGCCTTTCAACCTTGTTGACTTTAATTTACAAATATTTGCTCCATGTAGTTGTAGTTTTCCTTTGTAATCAATGTAGCAAACAAACACATGCTGCTCCACAAAACTTACAAACTCCATTTGAACCTCATTAAAAAACATGTCTGCAATGGGATTGCAAGAGAAAACATCAATTAACCAACTAAAAATGTTATTTACTGTAAATATTGAAATTTTAAAGCTGCCAAAGCAAAAATATACGTTCAGAGACAAGTTTTGGTAACATAAAAATCATGTGTCAACATTTTATAATGGCAAACTGAATGATCAATTTTTAAAGTCAGTTGTTTTTTATTTTTACTTAATTTAATGAAGGTTTTAGAGAAAAAACAAACTTAGGATTTGATTTGTTCGACTACGATACTGAAATCAAAATAACAGATTACATTTCAGCTTGTTGCCAAGTTATGTTGCAATTCGGTGCATTTCAAATCACCGAGTTGCAATTAACGTAACTTAAGTTAACCTGAGGGTTAATTCGCTAAAAGTTTTACAATGTCGTTAATACATAACTATCAAAATTTATGATTATAATAGCAATAATTTTTAAGATTTAAACGTTTACACGTACAAAATAATTCGAAGTTTCTGAATCCCGGATTTAAAAAATGTGATTTTAGTATTTTTTACTTATCACATGATCTGCGTAACATGGTTGCCACAACAATGATGTATGTAGTTGATTTTTCCTCACTTATTCAATAAAATTATAGAATTATTACAAATTAGATCAGTTCTTACTATTTAAATATATTTTGAAAAATTAAAACAATTATTTTTGATACTTTTCAGTTGTTTCGAGTGCATTGCTTCATCCGATACTTGCTTGTGTGTTGTCATGACAACGAAAAAAGATACAGTAAATCTTAATCTAAATCCAAATTTAAAAGATTTAAGTTTTCCTTTAAAATAATTCACCTGCTCTAGGAGGGTTTAAAAAATTCGGATTATTTAAATCTGTATGTCGATATTTTTTTACTTCGAAGTCAAAAAATTCAGATTATTTTGCCCATGTAAACATAGTGATTGTAAAACCCTTGAGAAAAAGATTGTAGGATTCTATATAAAAAATTATATAATATCTAGAGTTGAAAGTGTTTTGCATTCAAAAGCCACCTTATAAATTATAGTTTTACGCACTTATGACATTCTATAACAGAAACCTAAATAAATTTAAAATTTTAACCAAGAAAAATTCACATTTTTATTTTCACTTCTCGCTAAATTCTCTTCAGATAAAACCTCGACGACAAAAATCATTTAAAATCCTCATTCAAAACCTCAGAAAAAAATCTTATATTTCTCTCTCAACCACCAAAAACAATAAAATCTTCTTCCCGAAAAAAAAAAAGGAAAAAAAATGTAATTGACTTTTCCATTTTGGCTGAAAATTCCAAAAACTGACAGTTACAACTCTCCTTCTTTCAGTGGCAACAAATTTCAGTTGGCAATAAATGTAACCTCACTCTTTACACACACAAAAGATTTCACCTAAGGCCAAGAGCCAAAACTAAACTGCGCTACAAGTGAAGGAGAATGGAGAGAAATTTTCACAATTTTATTCGCTCGTATTTCATATTTCGTGACAGTGCTCCCCATCACCCCTATTCTCCTTTTTATGCATATTTTTTCTTACCAAGGGAAATTATTGTGAAACATGAAGCTGCCACCTTCAGGCTTCCACATTTTGTATTCACTATGAAAAAGAGAGTCAAAAGCGGAGTATTTCCTTGAACCGCGGCCAAAAATCTGTCCACGTGTGACTTATAACTTTGTCTGAACAAAACGCCATTTTCCATGGGAATTTGGAAAATGTAATTTTATTTTATTTTTTTTTTTATTTTGGAAAATAAAACGAAATTGTTAATTTTTTTTTTTTGTTAATGTAATAGGTATGCCATGTTTGGCACGTGATTGGTTTGCGAGGCTTCAATTTCGTTATTCGATTTCACCTGGCAACTGCAATCAACCAATGAAACCTCGTTAAATTTCTTTAGATAATAAAATAATTTTTTAATTTTTTTCACATTTTTGGGGGTTTAAATTATTTTATATGTAAATATAGTAATTTTAATAATTAGTCTTTAAATTTGTAATTTTTCTAATTTTTATAAATAAAAAATCGAGTATTTTCTGTGAAAATTTTTGTTGTAAAATACTTAATTTTTAATTTAAATTTAAATTTCCATTGAAAATGTCAATTTTTTAAGTTATACATTAACAAAATGAAATATTTCTTTAAATATTTATGAGGATTTTTTATTTTCCTGTCATAAAATTAATATAAAAAATGAATTTTTTCACATACAATTTCTACTAAAACTTTAATGGTGGATTATCATTGTTTTACTGAATCACATTACTCAAATAAGCCATTTTAAATGCAATAACCCGATTATAATCCATCCCCTTATGTCAATTTTTCACTTCTAAATACCATTTTTTCTGCGGAATTAAATATTTATGACATGTTTATGCGGAACATGAATTTTTTATGAATTTTTTCACATATGAATATCAACAATTTCATGTAAAAAGAAGGTATTTTCTTGTATAGTGAAACCACGTACCTGTACAGAAAAATTTACATTTTGTGTTTAAAAGGAGTAAATTATAACTGCAATGTAAATTTTAATAAAAATGTGAGATTTATTCGAAATTTTTCTCAATTTCTTGATTAAAAAAATAACTTTTCTCAATTTTATCATTACAAAACACAATTTACACCAATTCCTTTCCTCAAAAAACACAATTTATCTCAATTTTACCTTTTAAAAAACATAATTTTCCTCAATTTCTCCGTTAAAAACAAAATTTTTCATAATGTTTCTCAATTTTTCTTCAAACAAAACACAATTTATCTAAAATTCTTCGGTAAAAACATAATTAATCCACATACAAATTCCCATTTTTCTAAATAAACTCACAAATATCCTCCAACTTTTCATCTAAAACACGAAATCTACTTGCTAGAATAGAAACCCCGGCCGTTTAACCAGATACAAGTTTAAAACCAAAACCAAAACAAAACAAACCAAACGGGAATCGCCCTCGTAAATAAGCCTAATTCGAGACGCGCTTAGAGTCGGCATTTATTAATAAAATACACGAAACGTGCTGCATAAATAAACTACACCAAGATACCGTGACAAAAGATTAATAAAATCAAAGTAAGAAGCGAAGGGGAAATTATGAAATGCATTTAAATTCCATTAGGTCCGCAAATAAAAATTCCGATGAAAGCGCTATGTTTGCATTTTTCATTTCTTTTGTTGTTTTTAACGTCGGCGGAATGTCGGCTACTAAAACCCCATCAAAAAACAAACAAAAAAAAAAAAAAAAAAAAAAAAAATTTTATCAACACATTTAAACCTCATTTCACACCAAAACAAACATTTCCTCCAATTGCAAAAAAACAAGTTTTCCCTAATATAAAATATTTTTCCAATTAAAAAAAAAAATAAAATGGCGATACATTAAAAACACGTTATTTCACCTGTAAAAAACTTCTAAAATCATCCCATAACAACTTAAATTTTTTTTTTAAACCCTGTAATAACGAGAGGGGGTTTAGTGGCGACCGGCGAAAAACACAAACAAAAAGCGCCTTGTGTTGTGGTTAGAGGGGAAAAAAGAGGGGAAAAAATCCTCCTTCTTGGGAGGTCTCGTACTTACCGTGATTCCTGTCAGCTTTACGAGTATTCCGTGTAGGCGGAGGACGGCTTTTGCGCTCCCCGGCTCCGCATTCAAATGACGCCGAGCGACCGCGGGCGAAGAGGCGGGAAACGGCGATCAGTTCGTTCACCCGGCGCTGATGGAAAATCGCACTAAATTCACAGCCAAACCTCGTCGGAGTCGCAACACACGGATATCATCGGGAAATCACTCAGTCCGTCCGCTAAAATCCGCTTTCACCCGTTCGCGCGACGGAGCACGAGTTCCACACGGTGGTTGATGCCGAGCACTGGCGGCGGATGACGAGTGTTTCCCCGCCGCCACGACAGGGGGCCGTGCTGGATGGAGCGACTATTCGAGTGAGGGTTTTAAAGGAGGTGGATGTATATTAATTATATATGTTTTTTTTATGGTTATTTTCGTGGTTTTTATTATTTTTTATGTGTATTGTGAAATTTAGAAAATAAATTATTTTTGGTTCGTTCGTTTTCCGTCATTTTTTGCCCGAGAGCGCCATTGTTTCTGTTGCAGACATATTTCTACAGAAAATCAATTGAGCATTCGTCAAAGTATGTAATTTAATATCGATTTGTAAAGTAATGAAATATAAAAAGATGTTTCATTTAAATTATCACGCTGTTTATGTTTATGTCGTAAGTTTTTCACACCTAGCGGCGAAATTGGGAATAAAATAAATTAAATTAAGCATTTGACTCCGGTTTTGAATAATTTAATTTATTTACTAATTTTCACCGATTTATGCGGTAATAAACAATTTTTTAAACGTTTTGTTTAAATTATTTGTAATTTTCTAGATTTATGCTTTTACCCCTAACGGTGATTTCTTGAAATAAAACTAACTGATTTTGACAGATTAATTAAATCTTTCCATCTCATTTTATCTCATTTCATATCTTATTATAAAAAATTACATAATAACAAAAAAATATTTAAATTTAATATTTCATCATCAAGTTTAATATTTTACTTCATTAACTAAAACAAACACTTCTGCCCCCTACTGTCAAAACAATAAACTAAAAATTTAAAAAACCATTTATCAACAAACAGATTAACCTTTAGATTAAATTTCTTACATTTTCACTTTCAAGGATTGTTTTTTATTAGAAAAAAAATTCTTTTTTCCATCCCCCCCTTTTTTTCTACCGTACATCGTTATCAAAATAATAAATGAAACACTTTTATTGCGGAAATAACACTGTAACCGCACCACCAAATGTTCTTCCTGTCGCTTCTTCAGTAGGGGAGAAACAAAAAAAAAAACTTTTCCTAGACCACCTGGGAGAAACGGTAAAAAAAAACTCATACCACACGCAATACTCAACTAAAACACGTGTTTGCACACGATTTTCACGTTAAAAAACTCCCGAAAACCGCTATTTATCAACATACCGCCATCTGGTGACAGTAAGAAGAGGTTATCTGTCACTCAATCACAATTTTGACACATTTTTAAAATTAAACACGTATTTATATATTATGCTAATTTTCGTTATAAACTGAAAAAATATTATTTATCACATATAGCGCTATCTGGTGGCTGCGGGGGAAGTTATCTCGCAGTTTAGTAGTAATTTTGGCCATGTGGTGTCGTTTTTCGGCATCTGGATTAAATTTAGGGGTGAAAGAAAAGAAATTGGGGTTAAAATGTCAGAATGGAGTTGTTATATTGTTTTTAAATTAAATTTTCGCTGTCGTAATTCATTTTAAGAGTGACGGCATTTAATTCGACGTCATCTAGCGGCGTAATTAGACAAATTTCAACATTTTTATATTAAAATTTTTGGTTATAATTTTTGTTTTTAAAGCAATTTGCAGATTAATTTCAATAAATAATAAGATAAATTGTTGAGTTGTGACATTTGTCATTCATCCATCAATCAATTTGAAATTCAACGAAGCGCAATGAAATTACAAGTTTTCCAATGTTATTATTGGTAGCGACATCGGTGGTTACCAGCTGCAACACCAGGGGTGATAATCTCGAACCGGAGCATCAAACCAATGTCTATTTTATAGCTTTTTCCACAGTTGAGTAAAGTGCTTTTAATCAGATCCACTAAAACTTTCTCATTACTCTACAGACTTACACTTAACAGCGTTATTGAGGAAAAGGATAAAACACGTGGAGATTTCAGTTTTTGTCGATTTTTGCTAAATTTTGAGATTTTTTTTTTAATTTTTTTTTTTTTAGGTTTTAGGAAATAGATAGGTTTGTATTAAAAAAAGAATAATAATAATTAAAAACTCCCCCCCCCCAAAAAAAAACACCAAAAAACTACCAAAAAAAAAAAAACCTAAATAAAAACAATTAAAAAAAAAGCAATTAAAAAACCACAAAAAATAATAATAATAATAATAATAGTAAATAAAATTAAAAAGTTTCCAAGAAACAATTTCCAAAACCAAAAAATCGACAAAAAAAACCTTTAAAAAAAATAAAACAATTAAAGAGCAACAAATACAAAAAAAAAAAAACAACCATTAAAAAGCCAATAAAAAACCAAAAAACAATCAGTAGACTACTTAAAAAAATATACCCAAAAAAATTAAAAAGCCACTTAAAAATAAAACCCAAAAAAATCAAAATAACCCAAATTCTAATTTCTCAAAATAAAATACAAAAAAAAAATTAAAAAAAAATTTTTTTTGATTTCATAAAACTTAAAAACAAAAACAAAAAAAAAATATCCTTTCTCTCGCCCAAAAAATCATTACTTTTTCAATCCCCCCCCCCCAACCCTCACCCAAAAAAAAACAAAAAAACTTCAAATACCGAACTTCACCACAATGCACAAAATCCCTTGAAAATATCAAAACCTCACCTTACAAACCTAAAATTCCCGTGATAAAGAAACAAAAACTAGCTAAAAGGAAACATGACAAGTGTTCTCGTGATAATTTCCAAGTCAATCAGTGTAAGCGAGTCTCAAGTGCCATCATCAGCTTCATTTCAGGCACATAAAATGGCGGGCGAGCAAATTCGGTGGAAAACAAGTCGTAAATACCACCGAAGCTTCGTCTAATCTCCGCTGCCAAGCGCCGCCTAGCGCCCGATGGTCGAAGCACGAACCATCACAAGTTTTGCAATATTTGCCCAAATTACGTCTTAATACGAATCGCTATTGCAAATTACGCCTAAATCTAACAAGCGAAGCGTTTTAGCATCTTTTTTAAAAATTTTACTGCCTAATTTTGCAGCGCCGTGCAGCGTCGATAAATAGCCCTAAAGTGGATTTATCAAGTTTATAAATGTGAGATTCGGTTTCTTGAATATCTCTTTTCGCATTTGGCTGTATTAAATATTAAAATTTAATAAAAACATTCATCATCATGTTAAATTAATTCAACAGTGGAATAAGTGTCACACTAAAGCTTCGTCAACACCCTACCAGAGGGCGTTTCTTCCTTTTCTCATCGATTTTGCCCCGGCTTAGTGCTTTTGCTGTCACTTTTATGAAGTTTGAAGCGGTTTTAAAGACCACTTCCGGTTTTGATTTTTTGTTTACAAATTGCAAAGTTTTAGGTATCTCATGTAACCGGAAGTTACTTTTCGTACTTCCAAATTGAGGTTTTAAGTGGTTAAAAATGCACTTCCGGTTAGCTTAAGTCTTCAAATTTGAGTTTTCAAAATTTTAAGGTTTACCTTTAACCTGAAATGGCATTTAATTTTTTCAAATTACTTTAAAAATGACACTTTTGGACTTTTGGTTATCAAAAATAGCCCAAACGATTCTTAAGTAACCGGAAACGCTGTAAAATTTACTTAAAAACTAAATTAAGAGTTCAACATCAACCGGAAGTTGAATTTCACACTTTGAAATCACTCAAAACACATCAAAAACACTTTCAAAATCCTATTTCCGGTTGATAAAAGCCTTTAAAGCTACAAAATAATTTAAATTTGATTTTTCAAAATTTTAAGGTTTATCTTTAACCGGAAGTAGCGTTATATTTTTCAAATCACAAGGACAAAACCTATCAAAAACATAAAAAATGAAACTTCTGGTCACTAGCAATAAAAATAATCCAACTTAACAGGAAACGCTTTTATAATCCACTTAAAAACCAAAAAATCACTTAAAAAACAAAATCGAGAATTCATAATCAACCGAAAGTGCCATTTCACCCTTTAAAAAAATCACACAAAACATAAAAAACACCTTCAAAACATCAATTCCCTTCTCCTTCCTAAAGGTGATTCCAAGTGCCCCTACTATATAACTACAAGTATTACTAGACATTTTAGTGTTTACGTTAGGTTTAAGGTTCTGAATTTGTATATACTTTTAAGCCTAATATTTGTTTCTAATTTAAGCCTTTTACTAAATGATCATAGACTAAAAGGCTTTTAGTCTATGATCATTCTTACTATAAGCTATCATTCTTATTGTACTATCCTTTCTAATTGTTGTTAACAGTGTTATAATGTATCAGGTCTATGACCATTGTAAAGAGTTATCTTTATTCCTGAAATGTCATTATTAAACCAGTGGAGTTCTGGCTCTGCTAAGGCAACGTCTCTAGGTTTTACTCTGTTCTTCACTCTCCTTGCGTCTTGCATATCTTTCGCTTTTGCTTTTTGAGATTTCGTTGTTTCTTAGTCCTTTTAGTAGGTATCTGTTAAGGTTTACTTAACAATTCTTTTCCTTAATTTGGTAATGAGTTAAAATATATAATTCTTGATCTCTTCATGGGATAATCCAAACTTTAAACTTATTATTCAATTATTCAACACTTTAATTTAATCGATTCCTTCATTAAATTCATCAATAAAGGCTGTTTCTTTTTAGACATTTGTTGACCCATGTCTCGATGCAATGAGGTCTATGATGACCGAAAACACGAAAGCGTGGCTTTTGCTTCTAGAAATTTCATTATTTTGCAGTCTCTTTTGTACATATCGCTTCAGGTTTACTCGACAATTCTTTTCCTTAATTTCGTAGTGAGTCAAGATGTAGTCTATGATTTCTTCGTAAGTCACTCAACCATTTCAAAACTCTGCCACCGATCATCACGGCCACTGCAAAGGTGGAAATTCTCGTCGTTTCGCGGACCGATGGTTCCGCTTCCGTTGCTACTTGCTACTCACACCAGAATCGGACTTCGCGTCTTGTAGATCGACGAAATTCTGCCTCGGAACCCTATATCCGTCACGAAATCGTCCACCACTACAAAATCATCACTCGCGCCAATCCTCTAGGGTATTACCTACGAACGGCTGGACGGAACCGAAAATCAATGTCGTCATCTTAGCCCTAATGCTCGAATTCAGGGCCTATACTTCGAATGTCGGTCGAGTCGCCGACCAAATTGACAAACGATGAAAAACTCACGGTTAATGTCTCTAAGGAAGTCTCTTCTTAGTCGATGGCACGTCTTAACACGACAAACTGCGAAATGTTTAATATCATTGTTTCCTATACGTACATCACATCTCTAAGGTAACCCATTTCAACAATTGTCATTTACCACAATAATTAACCATGCATCCAATTATTACGAACACAACAAATTTATTCTAATTTATGCCTTCAAAAACATTTAAAAGAATAGTCTATAGTCAAATATTTCGCTATCGGTCGAGCCATATTTCCGGTTCTGAGTGGTAATTGCTTCTTGGACCATCTCTCTCATAAAAATGGCTTTCTTCTTTGTATTCTTAAAATTTGCTGCCCCATTTTGAAAGTGATAAAAATAAAAGGCACACCGCTTTGACACACGGTGGCGCATTGCAAATTTTTGCATCGAAAATCGAGGATTTAAAATCAACCGGAAGTGCCATTTCACCCTTTAAAAAAATCACACAAAAACACCTTTAAAACAGCATTTCCGGTTGTGAAAAACATCCCACTCACCCGGGGAAAGTGTAAAACCCGGTTGAAACGAAGTAGAAAATAAAATGCAAGCCTAATTTAAGCGGTAATTTGCTCATTTTTCACGCAGATGGCGCTCGCTGCCAAGATTTGATGAGATTAAGTTGGCCACCGCGAGGGTGCGCTTCACGTCAAAACAATTGAAGAGCACACGTGTAAACTTCAAGTCCATTACTCGCTCTCGGTTTGACGCGAACACAATAAACTTGTCGACAGAGATGTGCCACCATTAATTATGCGCACTTCCTGTCTCAATTCAGCGTGAATCTAATTGCAATGTCACATTTCATTACATCACATTCTTGTTTTTGTTTTTCTTTTCTTTCTTCGTATCGACTGTTATTTGTTGTCTGCTATTTGTTGTCTCGATCGCTGTAACATTTTTATTTTCTATTTTTTACGTTTTGTCGATTTTTTTTTAGTCAAAATTTGTTTTCTAGATTTTTGTTTTTTGAGTGAGAGCGACATCTAGTGAGTGATGGTGGAGTTGTAAAGTGATTCTGATTGATTGTTTGAGTGATTTTTGCAGTTTATAGTGATATAAATTTTTAGTTTTTAATTAAAAGTTTTTTACAAGATGGTTGAAATTATTTCATTTACAGCAAATTATGTAAACATTGCTTTACATTGTAAATTTATACTGTAAAAACACCGACACACCTTTTCAAACACTTTACACATCAAGATAAATCAAATCCAAAAACTTGACAAACAAACAAAGACAACAATTCATTAGACACTCTAATTTAACTCTAAAACATAAAAATAATAATAGCCCACTAAACTAATTAATTAACAACGCTTTTAATATTAAAAATTATAAATATTTAATTCGCGAGACAAACAGTCTCAAGATTAGTTACGGTTGCAACATACATCACCAAAACTTGAGCATTAAAACTTGAGTCACACAAAGCACAATGCGCATGCGCACTTTAATTTGATTAAAGCAGAATTCGATTGTACAAACAAACTTAAACCCGTTAAGTGACTTTGTTTATTGTTTGCACGATTGCCTCGAGTAAGGAACGGCTCGATTCGAATTGGAAACAAACACGAGAGTGCGCTGCTAATTACGTAATTGCTAATTAACACGTCAATCGGATAGTATTTGCATAGTATTTGCAATGTGAACAGATTTAATAAATTTTCAACTTTTTCAGTGTTGTAACGATGGTTTTTGTAAAAAAAATTTTCCTTGTTGATGTTTAAAACAATGCTCTTTATGCGAATCGTTGCAACACTGTATACCTACCGCATTTTCTCTAATAGTGCGCGGGTGCACTATTTCCCCAATCAATTTT